>KQ992732.1:191140-206570 GCA_001598015.1 Dorcoceras hygrometricum
CTCCGGTCGTGGACCTGATTGGCATTATCTACCGCAATCTACCGTGAAGAGCCGGCGTTATTGTAATTCCGGTTGGAGCCAGGCACAAGTGCCAACAAGGTATTCCTATTAAACACCCTATGAATGTCATAGATGTGTATTTGATTTTGTATTGATCGTCTCCCGGCATCATTTTCAGTTCTTCCGCTGCCTAGCCGGGGGGCACGATCCGGATCCCAACATTCGCACTCCCCAAAATCCTCTTCTCGTGCTCAACACATTGAGCTGAGTATCCGTGCGGGAATCTCGAATCCAGTACTTGTGTGACCCTCAATGGTTCAGGGATACAGCTAGCCGTGGGCCCACAACCATTGCGGCTTCGGAATCACAATTCCGAACTTGCCCATCGGATCATGGTAAGAGCGTCTAGCAACATCGCCCCATGATACCCTAGGTATCACTGATAGTGCCTGCAAGAACCAGTTGATCGTGGTTAGCGTACAGTACGGTCCTTTCAATCCATATATCCCGATCAGATCAACGACCATTTGTAAATCGAGAGTCGCTAAAGATCCGATAGCTATGCATACATCTTGGAGATCGAATAGTGACATCGTGAGTGTAACTAGGTAAACACATTTACCTAAAACACTTCTAGTACTCTGGCCAGAGATTTATACACTATTATCCCCTCAGATAGCATAGGATATCCACGCATGTCTGCGAGCGGTGAATCCTCGACAACGATGCATCGAATACTACATGCATCGGGGTCTCACCCAATCCCGACGCCTTACGACCCCAAGTGAGTCGGCAAACGGGTCAAAGTGAGACGCCTATCATGTAGAGTCTCAATGAAGTTTCGAGTCGTGAGCACTAATCAGTACAACCAAGACCTCAGACTTATCCACTCGACAAATGGTAACCACTTGGAAAGTCCGAACGAGGGTAGTTCGATAGATCACCAGGTCAATATCTATCTGCATGCTCAGAACATCACAATGCTCCCTACCAATGAAACATGGTACTTCACATCGCAGATACTAGTTTCGAATTCGGGCGGCCTTATCCTCATTTTGACGGCCCAATCGACTAGGAACATGTTCAGAATACACAGTGACTATTAGATGTGTTTAATGATAGCCGTCATACCCACTATCACATCTAACATACACTTTAGTGCATTCTAGGTCTTTACTCAACGCAATTGTAAATCATCATACATACAATGAAAGTAAAGAATGCCATATAAAAGAATGCGAATATCATATATAAAGATTGTCATATACAAGAGTCTATAAACCCACGCGCCACAAGTTGGCTAGTTGGGCATCTACTCTAACAGTTCTCTAAAAATCCAGAGGTGTTCGAAGACTTATACTGACCCGATTACTTCACCAAGCATACCAGCTCAAAGTGGCTCATCCCAGATCTGTTCATTCCAAATCTGGTCTGTTCTAAACCCGATTAATTCACTCAATTTATTCAATATTATTTCGGGTCTGACATCTGAGCTGACATCACATAAATGACGTCGCATCGCACCTCAGCTCGGAACAACCAGATCACGTGCAAGAATACCATATCTCACACTATCAGCTCTCGCCTAAGCTGATACCCATGAACTGCATCGGTTTACACTAAACTCTCGAACCAGGCCGGTTTACACTAAACCCTCAAACTGGGCCGGCACATTACTATCGGATTGTGCCCCTATAAGTTGGTTTCTCCAAACGACGTCGCTTCGGCACCCACTTCGAATATCCAGCTTAATGTAACCAGAATAGCTTGCGACAACAATATATATATGCAATCCAACCATCCAGCTCGGACCGTTCTACGAAAACTAACCCAGAGCTGTTCCATGCATTGACCAGCTCATTCTCCTCCGAATCATCTAGCTCTAATCTGCTCCAGACCAGCTTACATTTACTAAGCATACCAGCTCAGAGGTGGCCCGTCCAGATCAGCTCACACATGATCCGATCAATGCTAAGCCCGATTAATTAAATTAATTGCTCCACTAATCTTTTGGGTCTCATAGATCCTATCCATCAAGCGTCGGTACTGAACTGATCTACGCAGCATGAGAGGCCTTGGAGTCGGATTAGGATGGATCAGCATAGATGAGATCTTTAGACGTGGATCTAGAGCTGACCTTAGGCTCTTGTGAGATGAGTAGCAACAAAGAGTCTTGCTGATCCTCGTCGTGCTAATCTGTGTTACGCTGATCTTCAACCTGGATTCAATCTGGACAGTTTGGGCTGAGAGTTATACCAGTTGAGAGCGTGTTGGTATAGTAGCTTGGAGGCGCGCCGGGTCGTGCACGAGCTGGACCAAATCGGGTGCAAGCTGGTAAGGATTTTCGTGATGGGTTAGCTGAGCTACCGCTGTTGTGAGCTATTATAAGCTTAAAAGTACAGCTTAGAGGGAACAACAAGCGTGAGCTTAACTGGAATTGCGAGCTGTTCAAGATGTTTTCACGGTGATCTGAGAGATTAGCGAACAACATTGGATGTCGTAAGATGTTGATAGCATCCGGAGCTGATAGATGGGACGTGTGCTAATCTGCGTTCCTCTGGGTTGAGTAGTGCGAACTATATACAGCTATGCTAGTGTGACCTGAGCTGACCAGTGTGAGCTGAGCTGTGGTCGCGCAAGCTGTTCTGGAGATCTTGAGCTGTGTTGACAGTCGCAAGCTGTTGTGGAGATAGGAGTGAGGCAGCGGAAAGTTTAGGGGTTTTGTTGCCTGAGTGCCCTGAGCTGGGTTTACAGATCACGGCTGCTGTGCTGCATTGTTGAGAGGTATCAGCTTGAGCTTAGTTTGGTGGTGACGTCCTGTGTAGACCAGAGTTGTTGTGGTCTTCAGCTTAGACGAGATGATACCTGTAGTAGACAATTTTGGCAAAGAGCCAGTTTTGCAAGAGCTGTTATGGTAGCACTTGTTGTGAACTGTTTGTTAGGCAGATCAGGTCAGAGTTTGGCCTAGTCTTTCTGAGCTATTTGGGCGTAAACCACGTGTGAGAGCTGAGTTAGTAACTGGCTTTTGTTGAAGAACATTATAGGTTCTAAGCTGCACGGTGAAGCTATGATGAGTAGTTTACCGTAAGTTGGATGAGAACCCTGTAAACTGATAGGTTAAGGGTGCTGTTTTGTAACTACTGTGAACTGGTCCGAAGTACAATGGTTGAAGGACCAAGGGGATCTGATTTTATTGAAGGAAAAGGGGTGTAGTGTGATCACCAAGGCAGTATGTACCTTGTAGGGAAGAAATCTTGTAGTGTGATTCTGACGCTTCTACGTGGTTGATTGCTCCTTTAGGAGTGGAAGGTCAAAACTAGAGGTGTGGATACCCTGTTACCTCCATCGAGTCGAGATGGTGATATGATTTTTGGGTAATAGTATATTGACGGTTGAAGTTCGTTCCCACTAAGTTTCTTTAGTACAACCGAATTTTGCAGAGGATATTGAAGTTGTGCATCGGCCTTGCTGTAATTTCGCATGATGTGCTGGTTTTGATTGTTTCGGGCAAGGATTTTTGAGTCACTTCCCGATTTTGGAAGAGCTTGCAGACGACTTTGAGGGCTAGATTGGCGGTGTGAACAGCTTACCATCCTAATCGAATGGTCAATCGAGCGGACCATGCTGTTTTTAAGATTTCTTGTGAGCTGTTGCGATGAGTTTTGAGTATAAAACCATGCATTCTGTGAGTTTCTCCCTTTAGATTGTGTTGAGAGACTGAGATAAGGGTGAGTTAGCTCCTAGAATCAGCAGTCCTTACGAACTGTTTAGCGGATTAGCTCTTTTGACATGCAGTTTGAGGATGCCGGCTGCGTTTTTGTCGATGCATGATGAGCTTCATGTCTCTAAACCGTGGAAGCACGAGTCAAATCATTCTGTGTGTTGAGGACCGATGAAGTTGAGCTGAATCCAACCCTGATTTAAGTCGAATATACAGTGTAGATTCTGGATAGAAAGGACAAGCAGCTAAGAAACAAGACTATTCTGTTGGTGATGATCCAGCGGAGCAAGCATGGCTGAGAAGAAGCTACCTAGGAATTTGAAGAAAATATGAGACAAGAGTGGCCTCATCTATTTGAACATACGCAGTACTGATTTAGGTAATCTGCTAGCGTGCTGATTTGTGTTGAGTTGTTTTGGTACTTTTAGTTAGTGATTGTTTGGATATATTAGGCACGTTGGATTGTTATATTTCAGTACTGGTGATTCTCTGGTTTTCTTTAGTTTTGATCTGTAGTTTTCATCTTATTTCGAGGACAAAATCTCTTAAGGTGGGGAGAATGTGAGGACTTTAATTAACCGATTTAATTAGTGACATATTATGAGCAGATTAGAGGAAACAACAAGACTTAATCGTGTGAGTTGTTCGTGGAGAATCAGCTTCGGTGCGGGCCGATTTGAGCGGTTGAGCCCCGAGCTGGAGAGAGAGAGAGAGAGAGAGAGAGAGAGCTTGAGCGGTGGGCTGGTGCCTCGTGATCTATCGGGTATTCAACTTTAGGGAATAGGTCTAAGCTATTGGTGAATTTTGGATTTGGCACTGAACGGAGCGGGTGTGAGCTGTTATGGTACAAAGAGTTTCAGTTGTTGGATTACCGACGGGACGGAAAAACAGATTAGAGTTGTTCGAGCTGGTCTACATATGTGTGAGCTGGAGGTAGAACGACGTCGTTTAACGATGCCAGCTTAGACGTTGGTTGATTGTAAGCTGAGATGTTAGTCGCGGGCATAATCTGTTGGTTGCGCAAGCTGATAGGTGCGCGGGAGATGATGCGCAAGCGTGATCTACCGAGCAGCGTGATCTGCCGAGTAGCGTGGTCTACTGAGTAGCATGATCTTTTGAGACCATGAGTTGTTGGGTCTGAGAGCTGATCTATGCGGGTGTATTGAGCTGTGTGTTGGACAGTTTTCAATGAAGAGGCCCGAGCTGGTAATAGCTTAGATCCCGAGCTATAGGTGGCTACTGTAGATCATATCGTGGGGACTTAGGCTATTTATATATTGACTTTGACCAAGATGTTAGCGATTATGTCCAAGACTTAGATATTTTCTTCCCTGGAGAGCTCTAACTCTTACCCTGTCACGAAACACTTGGTACTGTTCACCGACCTGGTAATTTCCCGATAACCGAAGATTGGCCGATTAGTTTTGAGCGAGGGTACTGTGGTTGGAACTCCTCAAGCTCGACATTTATGCACCAGTTTGGAGTCGTGAGGATGCCGAACTAAGGAAGTCGAAGAGAAGCTTCGTGAGATACATTTCATGATTTTCGGTCGAGTTGAGCTTCGTTTTAGGTAACAGAGGTTTTATGAGCTGTATTCTATCCTTGGTCATTATTTTTTGAGCCTGGTTTTAAGTTATGAGGTTGAGTGTAGGCTGGCCGAATTTTGAAGCCTCAGTCGTGACCTGTTTGAGTTTGAACTCGTGCTGATGTCTTAAATCTTGTAAAGATTTGTAACTCTTATGTGGTTTTTGCCATGAGTTGTTGGACCTGGGCTGTTGGCTGAAAGTTGGTGGGACAGTATGCGTGTATTCTATTTCAGCCGTGAGCTTTGAGTTGAAGTATTTGTTAAGATCTGAACAAGGTACGAATCTGAGCTTGTGCTTACAGCTTTGAACTAAACATGCATACGTATTGTTGTAGTGTACTGTGGCCTGGTCATGCATGTGTGAGTTATTCTGTCGTGATCTTCTGTGCAAGAGTAGAACCTTGTTAGGCCTGCTGTCGTGAATGATCCATTTATATGTTGTCGTTCTTGGGGCTGTGAGCTGAGTACTAAGCCTTGTGCTGCATGCTATTGCCTGCACTTTGCTGTTTGATGCACGCGAGTGAATATGGGGCTGTTATGCTTTTGCTGAGTTGCCTAGCTGATTCTGCGGTGATACGCATGCTGCGTCTACGCTGGTGATGTGTAGTATTCTGATATGCATGTTTGAGACTATGTATGCAGGTTGTGTCTGTACTGCCCACGTGCTATTGTCATAGTTGCTTTTGCGTGTGCTGTTATGACGTGCTGATCTATTTATTGTTATGTTCCGACTGTGAGCTTATTTACCTAGTAGTGTATAGTACGAGGATGCATGAGATATGCCGTTATGCCTTCTCGTGCTGATTCTGCATGTGTTTTATTCTATGCTGATTTTGTGATTTATTGGAATTGCATACATACATATCCTCTTGAGCCTGAATTCCTCTGATACTGAATAATCACTGAGTCGTGATTTGGCCGGATGAGTCGTCGTGCCCGAGAATCCAATGTCGTCTCTGAGTCGCGATAGCCAGCTGGGTCGCTGTGATTTGCATTCTGAATGATTTATTGAGGCTTTATTGCACAGCTGAGCCGTTGTGCCTTGATTCCCGATGTTTCTTGATAGCCCTCATGCATTGCACGACATGATATCCTTATGAGTTAATTATTATGCATTGTTGTGAGCATGATTCTGCTTGACATTCACGAATAGCATATTGAGCCTGTTTTCTTTGAGACCCGATAATCGCTGAGTCGTTATTTGTCGGCTGAGTCACCGAAATGTCGTCACTGAGTCGTCTTGATTTGGATTCTGATGATCTATTGAGATTTTATTGAACAGCATAATTAAGCACATAATCACGGAAGCGTAAAACAGGGCTTAAAAATTTTTCGAAATAATATGGGCCTGGACTCAAAACTTACATTCAAAATATCAATACTCAAAATATGAGTTAACTCAAACTCATACAATACAGGTAACAACAAATATCAATCATCAACGATCCCCAAATTACAATTAAGACGCATGGCATCCCCTGGTTCAATACATAATAAAAATAGACTGTGACTCAAGGAAACAGGGATTGACTAGCTGGCGCTCCACTCTGTCCAGCTTGGTTACCTGAAGATCCTGCAAATGGGTAACACAGACCCAAACAACACAAAAGCAGGAAAAAGAAATACGGGGTCAAGCCTCAGTACGAAGAGCTATCAAAACAGCTAATCATGCGACATGCTATAATCAATGGCATGAAATGCATGAGGGCTATCAAGGGTCGGATAGCTAGACCAGTGAATCAACTGGCAATTCATCTCAGTCGAGCCTCTATACCACGCACGATGTATCAACCGGGGAAATCATCGGTCCGTGATCTTCAGAGCCCGTCAGCCCATCACAGCTCGGTGGTATTCATACACAACAAATCAGTCGGTCACCACTTCGATGATAGCGTTGGACTTTTCAGGCACAACTCATCAGTCGGCCAGTCGAACGTGGCTCTCAAATCAGGTCATCAATCATTATATCAATCAGGCTCAAGATGTATGCATGTATGCCAATTCAATATTCAATGCACAATGCATACAATTCAATACGTGAAAACAGAATGTAAAACTTAATTAATTCACAAGCTGTATCACGTAAATCACAGAAACATATCAGCAGATTCACAACATCAATCACAGCCATGTCCATGCTCAAAGCTGTTAAAGCTGCTCAATTTGTACCTCCAGCGGCTGATTTCTACCTCAACAGATATAACAAGTCACGGCAATTCCAACCAGTGCAAACCAGCTTTCACCTGGCTCCCTCAACCACGGCAGAAGCTATCCTGAATCTCAAATCTAATAAGGAAACTTATACTCAGTTCATATCTAGCTAAAATATGACTTCAATACATAATTTCCTACGGCCAAGAACTCGAATCCGGTTCTACCTCTAAACAAAGTACTAACAGTCAATACTAAGCTTAGAACAGTAGGAATTCCTTACCCAGAAACTGAAACCAGCGGAATAACTATCAAATTACACTGTACGAAGAAACCAGCAACTTCGCGATCCTCTGTAAGGTCATTCTACAGCCTCAACTGGGCAACAATCGGAAGATCAACTCACAAGGAATCCAGCGCCACCAAAATCGCTCAAAACCACGGTGGAGAATGGCGGCAATCGACGAGAAAGTAGTTACGGTGAACAGTAGTTATCGAGGGATTCGAAGAATGGAGATAAGAAATATCGGTTCAGAATAATTCTAAGTGTCGATCAACACTTATCTATATATCTCTCAATCCACGAGCTGCTGCTCACCAAAATCAACAGACATCGAAACAGTAGGTATCTTACAACAGACACCAGCAGTTGCTCACAACAGAAATCAGCTCTTCCTCTCAACGAAACCAGCAGCAACAATCAGACGTTGTATTCTCAAAAGAACATCAAAACGACGCCGCATCAACTAATCAAAACGACGCCGCAGCGCTACAACAGCTGACAACAGATTCCTTTAGCGGGTCATGCTAAACAACTCAACGACGTCGTAAGGGATACGTCACCATTGCTGCCAACAGCTGAACAAAAGCGTTACACTCAAAATGCTGCGTTTCAACTTAACAAAACGACGTCGCCTCTCCAACAGCAGCTGGTTTCTCAAACCATCGGCTGGTCACCAACTAAATCAAATTCCTCTCAACGCAACAGCTGATAGCGCTACAATCAGCAGTCAACACTAAAATGTTGACCAACATGTGTCACGTTCTTGTTAATCCTCGCACCCGCGCCTCAGCTGCCAGCAGATTCCTCTTCAAGCGCTACTGCTGGTTTAGCGAAACGACAACGTATCATCACTCGCTACAGTACCGTTGACTTGTGTTGACGTCTGAAATGCACTATGTCTGATTTTCACGAAACGACGGCATATTACTCCCACGCCATCAACGATTGATCAGACTTCATCAACTAGCGTTACAGCTGAACACTAACGCCTGAATTCCTATTGGAATCATATTTCTCTCGTAAAACCCTCAAATCTATGCGACAAATCCCAAATTAATTTCGATTAATCACAAATCTAAAATATGATTCCTCACATTCTCCCCACCTTAAAAGATTTCGTCCTCGAAGTCAAAGGCAAACTCACGGAAGAATTCAATCAAACATCATAATCAAACAAAATCATCTAATCAAGCTCAAATCAAAGCTTAGAAATTACCTGGAATTACACTATCAGTGCTCAAACAGATGAGGCCAATCCTGTCTCATCTTCTCTTCAACCTCCCAGGTAGCTTCTTCTCGGCCATGCTTGCTCCATTGGACCATCACCAACGGAATCATTTTGTTCCTCAGCTGCTTCTCCTTCTTATCCAGAATCTGCACTGGATATTCGACATAGCTCAAGGCAGAATCCATCTCAACTTGTCGGTTCTCACAACATGGTATGGATCTGGCTCATACTTCCTCAATATTGACAAATGAAAAATGTCATGTATCGCTGCTAATTCATCAGGCAGCCTCAATCTATAATCCAACTGTCCAATCCGCTCAATCATTTGTACCTCAGCTGACTTCTCCTTCTTATCCAGAATCTGCACTGGATATTCGACATAGCTCAAGGCAGAATCCATCTCAACTTGTCGGTTCTCACAACATGGTATGGATCTGGCTCATACTTCCTCAATATTGACAAATGAAAAATGTCATGTATCGCTGCTAATTCATCAGGCAGCCTCAATCTATAATCCAACTGTCCAATCCGCTCAACAATCTCAAAAGGACCAACGAATCTAGGAGCTAATTTGCCCTTAAATCTGAATCTCATAACGCTCTTGAAAGGAGAAACTTTGAGAAATATTCGATCACCAACCTTAAACTCTAAAGGTCTGCGTCTTCTATTAGCATAGCTAGAGAAACGGTCTTGAGCAGCTTTCATTCTACTCCGAATCAAATCAACCTGATCCTTCATATGCTGCACAAACTCAGGGGTAGAAAGCTGTCTCTCACCAACTTCTTCCCAACAAATCGTAGATCTGCACTTTCGACCATAAAAAGCTTCAAATGGAGCCATATCGATAGTCACCTGGTAGCTGTTGTTATACAAAAACTCAACCAAGGATAGCGAATCCTGCTAGACACCACTGAAATCCATCACCACTGCTCGCAGCATGTCCTCTAAAGTCTGAATGGTCCGCTCAGACTGACCATCTGTCTGTGGGTGATAGGCTGTACTCATAGCCAATCTCGAACCCATTGCTGCCTGCAAACTCTTCCAAAAACGAGAGGTGAATCTTGGATCTCTGTCAGACACTATCGAAACAGGCACTCCATGCAATCTAACCACATGGTCGATGTACAACTTCGCCATTTTCTTCATCGAACACCTCACATCATAGGGAATGAAAAGGACTGACTTCGAAAGTCTATCAATCACCACCCAAAATCGCATCACATCCCCTACTCAATCAAGGTAAATGAGTTACAAAATCCATGGAGATGTGCTCCCATTTCCATTGGGGCACCTCCAAACTCTGCAACAATCCACCAGGTCTCATCCTCTTAGCCTTGACCTGCTGGCAAATCGGGCATCTAGCAACAAAACCAGAGATGTCGCTCTTCATCCACCAGGTCTCATCCTCTTAGCCTTGACCTGCTGGCAAATCGGGCATCTAGCAACAAAACCAGAGATGTCGCTCTTCATACCTGCCCACCAGTAGTGAGACTTCCAGGCATGGTACATCTTCCTCTCGCCCGGATTCACATGTACCGACTACAATGCGCTTCGTTCAAAATGGTCTCTTTTAAATCGATCAAGTTCGGAACCACTAATATCCCTTGAATCTCAGACATCCATCCGAAGAAGCAGAGAAATCATCAGACTGACCACTTTGTGCTTTAATCTTCAACTCATTAACATATGGATCAGTCCTCTGTTCCTCCCTGATGTCACTCACAATCTACGGTTCTACTTGGATCGAAGAAACCATAAAGTACTGATCACCCGGCTGGAAACGCCAAACAGAAGTACTTAACTACTCATAAACTTTAGAGACACTCAAAAACGAAAGCATCGCAGGCTGGGTCTTCCTACTCAAAGCATCTGCTACTGAGTTCATCCGCCCAGGCTGATACTGAAGCTCACAGTGAAAGTCCTTGAGCAATTCAATCCAACTTCGCTGCCTCATATTCAGGTCTGACTGAGTGAATATATATTTCAGGCTCTTGTGGTCGGTGTACACCACAAATTCTTCACCATACAGATAATGTCGCCAAATTTTCAAGACAAACACTATCGCAGCCAACTCCAAATCATGAACAGGGTACCTCGTCTCGTGAGGCTTCAACTATCGAGACGCATAGGCAATCACGTACCCGTTCTGCATCAGAACAAATCCCAAACCATTGAGAGAAGCATCGGAGCACACAACAAATCCTTCGGATCCAGACGGTAGAGCCAAAACAGGAGCGGTAGTCAACTTTTCCTTCAACGTCTGAAAACTGAACTCGCACTCGTCAGACCAAACGAACTTCCTATCCTTCTGAGTCAACTGAGTTAGAGGCCTGGATATTGAAGAGAAATTCTCGTTAAAACGCCTGTAATAGCCAGCCAATCCTAAGAAGCTACGGATCTCGGAAAAATTCCTAGGTCTCTCCCAGTTAAGAACTGCTTCGACCTTACTCGGATCCACCGAAATCCCTTGCGCGGAAATCACATGACCCAAAAAGACAATTCGATCCAGCCAAAATTTGTACTTGCTGAATTTGGCGTACAATTGCGAGTCTCTCAATCTCTGCAACACCAATCTGAGATGCTCCTTATGCTCTTTCAAACTCCTCGAATACACTAAGATGTCATCTATGAAGACGATAACAAACCGATCGATGTACTCGCTGAAGACGCGATTCATCAAATCCATGAAAACAGCTGGGACATTCGTCAACCCAAACGGCATGACTAGAAACTCATAATGCCCATATCGATTCCGAAAAGCTGTCTTCACCATGTCAACGTCTCTAATCCGCAACTGGTGATAACCAGAGTGCAAATAAATCTTCTAGTATAAAAATATTGCGACGCATCCTGCACAGGCTGATAGGGGCATCCAGTAGTCGGTTGAATCGGAGCCTCAACCTCCATCAAACTCTCCTCAATATCCACCGGTCGGTTCACTGAATCAACATAGGTCGCAGGTGACCCAGACAAAACCATTCGGTACAGATCAGGCCTCAAGCCCTTCAAAAATTTGTTCCTCTTCGTCCTCTCCTGGTTGGCAACGTGTGGCACATAAACCAAAAGTGCATAAAACTGTCGAGCATACTCAACCACTCGCATGCTACCCTGCTTCAAGTTGTCAAACTCCCGCTCTCGGCTGTTATAGAAGAAATCCAGGGTATACTCCTGTCGAAACGCCTCACAGAAGCTCTCCCAAGTGATCACAGCCCCACTATCACGAAGGATACGAGAAGTACCTCTCCACCAGCGTTGTGCATTATCTCTTAGCTGCAACACCTCCAGCTTCAGTCTCTTCTCGGGAGCGTACTCCAGAGTATCGAAAAAATCCTCCATCTGAGCTAACCAAGCCTCAGCCATAGCACCACCATCGGCTGCAGAAAATGTCGGAGGGTTCGTCCGCTGAAACCTAGCCAGGACCAACTCCATCTCGCCTATCTGTCTAGTAACGTTCTCAACCTGATGAACATCATCATCACTACCTTCCCTAGACTCCTCCTCGGTACTTCTAGTCGCCCTACCTCTTCCTCTCCTCGGCGGAATCTAAAAAAATCTAGAGGTAAGATCTCACAGCAGATATATCACATAGACAGATAAAAGATCACATAAGTCACAGAGTCAATCAAAATCAAATCAAAACTCTATGCCTAGACTCGAGTGTGATCAATGAAAATCGAGCTTATCCCAGTTTAAGCTCTGATACCAAAAATGTCAGGCCCCGTGCTAATCACACAAGATTACAGCATAATTAAGCACATAATCACGAAAGCGTAAAACAGGGCTTAAAAATTTTTCGAAATAATATGGGCCTGAATGTCAGGCCCCGTGCTAATTACTAACAATTAACACATTAAAAGCGCATAAACACGGAAGCTTAAAATCAGGGCTTAAAAATTTTTCGAAATACAATGGGCCTGAACTTCAATCATACATTCAAAATATTCAATACTCAAAATATGAGTTGACTCAAACTCATACACAACAGGTAACAACATAATATCAATCAAATACAGATCCCCAATACATGATAACACGGGGCATCCCCCGGCTCAATACATATCATATATATAAACTGGGACTCAGGGACGCGGGGATCGACCAGCTGAACTTCCACTCTGCCCAGCTTGGTTACCTGAAGCTCCTGCAAATGGGCAACGCAGACCCAAACAAGACAAAAGCAGGAAACAAGTACGAGGTCAAGCCTTAGTACGAAGAGCTATCAAAGCAGATAAACATGCAACATGCTATAAATCAATGCTATGAATGCATGAGGCTGTCAAAGGAAATCAGTCAGCTAGACCGGTGTAACAACCGGAAAATCATATCATGTCGCCTCTATACCACGGTCTATCAACCGGGAAATCATCGGTCCGTGATCATTGGGGCCCGTCAGCCCATCACAGCTCGGTGGTAGACACTCGTATCCGGTAGTCACCGCTCCGACGATAGCGTTGGACTTTTCGGGTATGACCAATCCGTCGACCAGTCACAACGTGGCACCCAATCAGGTTATCAAATCAAATCTGTAAATCAGGCTCAAGATGTATGCATGAATGCCATTCAATATCCATGCTCAATACATACAATGCCTAAACGTAAAAACAGTATGCATACTCAACCAAAAACAGCAACTGGTTCACGTAGGCACATAGCAGAGAAGCCACAGATCTCACAACATCGAATATAGACATGTTCAAGCTCAAAGCTGCTAAGGGCTGCACAATTCGTACCTATAATCCTCAAAATTCTACCTCACAATCACGACAGGGCACGACAGATCTCACAACCTGCGAACAGATTTCACCTAGCTTCAAAATCACAAAGCCGAAGATTTCCAGCAACAAATCTGTGCAAGGTATTCAAATTCGTAGCTCAATTCTGCTATAAATACACGTTAATCCTACGGCCAGAAGCTATACGCAAGTTCTACACTTCTACGTAGGCATTAAATACAAGAACAAAACTCAAATCTACGAGAAATGCTCACCCAAAAGCTCAAGAAAACCGAAGATCAAATCTGCTCACTGCACCAGCAAATCACGTACACGCAGGGCCTTCGGGATTTCTCAACTCGCTGCTCCTAGCTTCCAAACTAGTATCAATGGGAATAGCAAGTCTCAAGGAGTCCAGCGCCACTAAGAACGTCAAAAATAGAGACTGGAATCGACGAAAAATGGCGATGGAAAATCACGGTGAACAGTAGCTATTTTGAGGGTTTGGAAAAGAGGAGATAAGGAATGACTGGCTCAAAATAATTCTAAGTGTCAATCAACACCTCTATATATATACATCTCAAATCTCTCGACTGCTGCTCACCAATCCAGTCGTCGTGAACCGTAGGAATCTTACGACTGACACTCATGCTTCCTACAACAAACCAGACGCAACAATCCAGTCGCAAGGCGCTTAATAACCCAGACGCAAGCTAAACCAAAAGCTGGTAGATTCCTCACTACTGGTACCAGACGCAATCCTCGAAACGCAGCGTCTCAACTTAACCAGACAACGTCGCGTTGCTCCCTCGACTGGTTCCTCAATTCCACAGCTGGTCACCCAGTCGCAATATTCAAAACGCAGAGTTTAACTAAATCAAACGACGCCGTTACTCACACGAGTATCACTACCAGCAGTTGTTCACCCAGTCGCAACGACTGCCAGACGCAACACAAGCGCAACGACTGATTTTCCATTTCCACCAGCTGCAAGCTACAGTAACCATCAAATTCCAAATCCTACCAGTCGTTGGCTACAGTACGGTTGATTAAATACTTGGAGGAATTCGACAACTCTATATCTTCAAAGTTCACGTGGCTAAACCCAAACAATAAAATTAACCACTAATCTAAATCTGAATCCTCACATTCTCCCCACCTTAAGGGATTTCGTCCTCGAAATCAAAGGTAAGCTCAGGGAAGAAAAAATCAATCGTGCAAATCAACACCAGCAGCTACTCAAATTCGAAGCTAAAACCAGAATTTACCTGGAAATGTTGCACGATCAGTGCTCAAACAGATGAGGCCAATCCTGCCGCATCTTTTCCTCAACCTCCAAGGTCGCTTCTTCTCGGCCATGCTTGCTCCATTGGACCATCACCAACGAAATTATCTTGTTTCTCAGCTGTTTTTCCTTCCTAGCCAAGATCTAAACCGGATATTCGACATAACTTAAGGCAGAATCCAGCTCAACTTCGTCAGTTCTCAAAACATGGGACGGATCCGGCTCATACTTTCTCAACATTGACACGTGAAACACGTCATGCATCGCGGCTAACTCCTCGGGCAGCCTCAGTCTATAAGCCAATTGTCCAATCCTCTCGATAATCTCAAAGGGACCAACGAATCTGGGAGCCAATTTGCCTTTAAATCTGAATCTCATTACACTCTTGAAAGGAGAAATCTTGAGAAACACACGATCGCCAACCTCAAACTCTAACGGTCGACGTCTACGGTTCGCATAGCTAGA
>KQ992732.1:237594-259544 GCA_001598015.1 Dorcoceras hygrometricum
TCAGCAGATGCTTTGCTTTCGTAAATTTCAGCAGATGTATTTCATTTCATTATTTCAGCAGTTGCTTTACTTGTTTCTAAGTACTGTTCATTCAGCTGGTATTAGTCTTGCGACTGGTACTGTTCATTTCAGCTGGTTACTGTTCATTTTCGTTTTCTTCAGCAGATAACAAAATTTCAGAATTTGATTCCTTATTCAATTCCGAATCATTTCAAAGATTATATTCGATTCAATTGACAGATTCAAGTAGCATTTTTATTCAGTTTTCATTTTCGCAAGCCTCTCAGAGAAATCATTTACAGTTCCTGAACATCATTAGACGAGAGAAAACCAGTAAACGTACATAGAGAAAGAAAACAGATTTTTAGAAAGAAAATAAAGAGCAGAACAATGTTTTAGAAAATGTTTTAAGTTATGACAACTAAAAGGGTCCCCAGAGGAAGGGTGAGTGTGTGGCTGACGAACCGTATGCCCTTTCAACAGAGGAAGGATCAGGGGTATTGGTCGACGGATCTATATATCCCTTCACCATGAGCCATAGTGCTAGAAACTGATATCAGGAGTTTGATCAAGCGAATTTGGACCAAAATGTTTAAAGTGTTGTAATAATTTCAGAAGAGCGCAAATGTGATTTTAGTCACAGCTCCAGAATGTTTAAAGAAAATGTTTTCAGAATTTGATTATGTTTTATGCTTTCAGTTTCTTTCAGAATTCTCAGATATAGATATATGTTAGTGCGCTTGTTCATTTCAAAGCGTACGCAGATTTTCAGATTATGTATTCAGCTTTTAGTTCCAGTATCAGTATCAGTTCTATTGCATGATTTTGCTGTTCCAGATTTACCTGCTGAGCCTTTGGCTCACTAGTTTTATTGAGTGCAGGTAATCAGTAGTAGGAGCTGGAGGGAGATGATCAGGATTGGGAGGATGTGTTTATCGTGGACATCTTCCATTGTTCTTTTCAGCTTTTGTTTTGATGTACAGAACTTTAGTTATAGTTATGTATGTTAGCAGATTTCCAGTTTCTTATTTTGTAGAAATCTGTACAAACTTGTGATGTCAAGAGATATGCTAGTCCTTCGTATTTTCATCAGCTGGTATATCTATTCAGCGTATTTTATAAGATCAGCAGAGGATTTAGTTCCATGTTTATTATACCCTTCCTGCTGATTTCTTCCGCTTGCTATGAAAAGTGTTTATCAGCTTATTTTACTTCCGCTCACTTCATTATTTCAATTGTTCCGCATTTCAGTAGCAACGAATTGTGTTTAGTCGCAATTTAGTCCAGAATTTAGTGACGACTTTTATGTTTATTCAGATCGAAAATTTTGGGTCTTTCAATTCGAACCCCAAATTTCAAAATTTTCTTTGAGAAAAGTCTGGGTCGTTACACTCACCAACTTCTTCCCAACAAATCGGAGATATGCACTTTCGACCATAAAAAGCTTCAAATGGAGCCATATCGATAGTCACCTGGTAGCTGTTGTTATACAAAAACTCAACCAAGGATAGTGAATCCTGCCAGACACCACTGAAATCCATCACAACTGCTCGCAGCATATCCTCTAAAGTCTGAATGGTCCGCTCAGACTGACCATCTGTCTGTGGGTGATAGGTTGTACTCATAGCCAATCTCGAACCCATTGCTGCCTGCAGACTCTTCCAAAAATGAGAGGTGAATCTTGGATCTCTGTCAGACACTATCGAAACAGGCACTCCATGCAATCTAACCACATGGTCGATGTACAACTTCGCCATTTTCTTCATCGAACACCTCACATCATAGGGAATGAAAAGGACTGACTTCGAAAGTCTATCAATCACCACCCAAATCGCATCACATCCCCTACTAGATCAAGGTAAATGAGTTACAAAATCCATGGAGATGTGCTCCCAATTCCATTGGGGCACCTCCAAACTCTGCAACAATCCACCAAGTCTCATCCTCTCAACTCCTTGACCTGCTGGCAATTTGGGCATCTAGCAAAAAAACCAGAGATGTCGCTCTTCATACCTGCCCACCAGTAGTGAGACTTCCAGGCATGGTACATATTCCTCTCGCCCGGATGCACATGTACCGACTACAATGCGCTTCGTTCAAAATGGTCTCTTTTAAATCGATCAAGTTCGGAACCACTAATCTCCCTTGAAATCTCATACATCCATCCGAAGAAACAGAGAAATCATCAGACTGACCACTTTGGGCTTTAATTTTCAACTCAGGAACATATGGATCAGTCCTCTACGCCTCCCTGATGTCACTCACAATCTACGGTTCTACTTGGATCAAAGAAACCATAAAGTACTGATCACCCGGCTGGAAACGCCAACCAGAAGTACTTAACTGCTCATAGACTTTAGAGACACTCAAAAACGAAAACATCGCAGGCTGGGTCTTCCTACTCAAAGAATCTGCTACTGAGTTCATCCGCCCAGGCTGATACTGAATCTCACAGTGAAAGTCCTTGAGAAATTCCATCCAACTTCGCTGCCTCATATTTAGGTCTGACTGAGTGAAGATATATTTCAGGTTCTTGTGATCGGTGTACACCACAAATTCTTTACCACACAGATAATGTCGCCAAATCTTCAAGACAAACACTATCGCAGACAACTCCAAATCATGAACAGGGTACCTCGTCTCGTGTGGCTTCAACTGTCGAGACGCATAAGCAATCACGTACCCGTTCTGCATCAGAACAAATCCCAAACCATTGAGAGAAGCATCGGAGCACACAACAAATCCTCCGGATCCAGACGGTAGATCCAAAACAGAAGCGGTAGTCAACTTTTCCTTCACTGTCTGAAAACTGAACTCGCACTCGTTAGTCCAAACAAACTTCCTATCCTTCTGAGTCAACTGAGTCAGAGGCCTGACTATTGAAGAGAAATTCTCGATAAAATGCCTGTAATAGCCAGTCAATCCTAAGAAGCTACGGATCTCGGAAAAATTCCTAGGTCTCTCCCAGTTAAGAACTGCTTTGACCTTACTCGGATCCACCGAAATCCCTTGCGCGGAAATCACATGACCCAAAAAGACAATTCGATCCAGCCAAAATTCGTACTTCCTTAATTTGGCGTACAATTGCGAGTCTCTCAATCTCTGCAACACCAATCTGAGATGCTCCTTATGCTCTTTCAAACTCCTCGAATACACTAAGATGTCATCTATGAAGACGATAACAAACCGATCGATGTACTCGCTGAAGACGTGATTCATCAAATCCATGAAAACAGCTGGGGCATTCGTCAACCCAAACGGCATGACTACAAACTCATAATGCCCATATCGATTCCGAAAAGCTGTCTTCACCATGTCAACGTCTCTAATCCGCAACTGGTGATAACCAGAACGCAAATCAATCTTCGAGTATAAAAAGATTGCGACGCATCCTGCACAGGCTGATAGGGGCGTCCATTAGTCGGTTGAATCAGAGCCTCAACCTCCATCAAACTCTCCTCAATATCCACCGCTCGGTTCACTGAATCAACATAGGTCGCAGGTGACCCAGACAAAACCATCCGGTACAGATCAGGCCTCAACCCCTTCAAAAATTTGTTCCTCTTCGTCCTCTCCTGGTTGGCAATGCGTGGCACATAAACCAAAATTGCAGAAAATTGTCGGGCATACTCAGCCACTCGCATGCTACCCTGCTTCAAGTTGTCAAACTCCCGCTCTCGGCTGTTATAGAAGAAATCCGGGGTATACTCCTGTCGAAACGCCTCACAGAAGCTCTCCCAAGTGATCACAGCCCCACTATCACGAAGGATACGAGAAGTACCTCTCCACAAGCGCTGTGCATTATCTCTTAGCTGCAACACCGCCAACTTCAGTCTCTTCTCGGGAGCGTACTCCCGAGTATCGAACAAATCCTCCATCTGAGCTAACCAAGCCTCAGCCATAGCACCACCATCGGCTGCAGAAAACGTCGGAGGGTTCGTCCGCTGAAACCTAGCCAGGACCAACTCCATCTCGCCTATCTGTCTAGTAACGTTCTCAACCTGATGAACATCATCATCACTACCTTCCCTAGACTCCTCCTCGGTACTTCTAGTCGCCCTACCTTTTCCTCTCCTCGGCGGCATCTAAACAAATCTAGAGGTAAGATCTCACAGCAGATATATCACATAGAAAGATAAAAGATCACATAAGTCACAGAGTCAATCAAAATCAAATCAAAACTCTATGCCTAGACACGAGTGTGATCAAAGGAAATCGAGCTTATCCCAGTTTAAGCTCTGATACCAAAAATTTCAGGCCCCGTGCTAATCACCCAAGATTACAGCATAATTAAGCACATAATCACGGAAGCGTAAAACAGGGCTTAAAAATATTTCGAAATAATATGGGCCTGAACTCAAAACATACATTCAAAATATCAATACTCAAAATATGAGTTAACTCAAACTCATACAATACAGGTAACAACAAATATCAATCATCAATGATCCCCAAATTACAATAAAGACGCAGGGCATCCCCTGGTTCAATACATAATAAAAATAGACTGGGACTCAAGGAAACGAGGATCGACTAGCTGGCGCTCCACTTTGTCCAGCTTGGTTACCTGAAGATCCTAAAAATGGGTAACACAGACCCAAACAACACAAAAGCAGGAAAAAGAAATACGAGGTAAAGCCTCAGTACGAAGAGCTATCAAAACAGCTAATCATGCGACATGCTATAATCAATGGCATGAAATGCATGAGGGCTATCAAGGGTCGGATAGCTAGACCAGTGAATCAACAGGAAATTAATCTCAGTCGAGCCTCTATACCATGCACGTTGTATCAACCGGGGAAATCATCGGTCCGTGATCTTCAGAGCCCGTCAGCCCATCACAGCTCGGTGGTATTCAGACACAACCAATCAGTCTGTCACCACTACGATGATAGCGTTGGACTTTTCAAGCACAACTCATCAGTCGGCCAGTCGCAACGTGGCTCTCAAATCAGGTCATCAATCAATATATCAATCAGGCTCAAGATGTATGCATATATGCCTATTCAATATTCAATGCACAATGCATACAATTCAATACGTGAAAACAGAATGTAAAACTCAATTAATTCACAAGCTGTATCATGTAAATCACAGAAACACATCAGCAGATTTCACAACATCAATCACAGCCATGTCCATGCTCAAAGCTTTTAAATCTGCTCAATTCGTACCTCCAGCGACTGATTTCTACCTCAACAGATATAACAAGGCACGAAAATTCCAACCAGCGCCAACCAGCTTTCACCTGGCTCCCTCAACCACGGCAGAAGCTATCCTGAATCTCAAATTTGTTAAGTAAACTCATACTCAGTTCATATCTAGCTCAAATTTGAACTTCAATACATAATTTCCTACGGCGAAGAACTCGAATCCGGTTCTACCTCTAAACAAAGTACTAACAGTCAATACTAAGATTGAAACAGTAAGAATTCCTTACCCAGAAGCTGAAACCAGCAGAAGAACTATTAAATTCCACTGTACGAAGAAACCAGCAACTTCGCGATCCTCTCTAAGGTCGTTCTACAGCCTCAACTGGGCAAAAATCGGAAAAGCAACTCACAAGGAATCCAGCGCCACCAAAATTGCTCAAAACCACGATGGAGAACGGCGGCAATCGACGGGAAAGTAGTTACGGTGAACAGTAGTTATCGAGGGATTCGGAGAATGGAGATAAGAAATATCAGGTTCAGAATAATTCTAAGTGTCGATCAACACTTATCCATATATCTCTCAATCCACCAGCTGCTGCTCACCAAAATCAGCAGACATCGAAACAGTAGGTATCTTACAACAGACACCAGCGGTTGCTCACAACAGAAATCAGATCTTCCTCTCAACGAAACCAGCAGCAACAATCAGACGTTGTATTCTCAAAAGAACATCAAAATGACGCCGCATCAACTAATCAAAACGATGCTGTAGAGCTACAACAGCTGACAACATATTCCTATCAAAACAACCAACAGCGGGTCATGCTAAACAACTCGATGACGTCGTAAGGGATACGTCACCATTGCTTCCAACAGCTGAACAAAAGCGTTACACACAAAATGCTGTGTTTCAACATAACAAAACGACGTCGCCTCTCCAACAACAGCTGGTTACTCAAACTATCGGCTGGTCACCAACTAAATCAAATTCCTCGCAACGCAACAGCTAATAGCGCTACAATCAGCAGTCAACACTAAAATGTTGACCAAAATGTGTCACGTTATCGTTAATCCTTGCACCCGCGCCTCAGCTGCCAGTATATTCCTCTTCAAGCGCTACTGCTGGTTTAGCAAAACGACAACGTATCATCACTCGCTACAGTACCGTTGACTTGCGTTGATGTCTGAAACGTCTGATTTTCACGAAACGACGGCGTATTACTCCCACGCCATCATTTACTGATCAGACTTCATCAACTAGCGCTACAGCTGAACACTAAAGCCTGAATTCCTACTGGAATCAGATTTCTCTCGTAAAACCCTCAAATCTACGCGACAAATCCCAAATCAATTTCGATTAATCACAAATCTAAAATCTGATTCCTCACATTGTGCCTTGCTTATCGATGATTCTTGGCAGCCCTCATGCATTGTATGACACGACATGACATGTTTCATGCTTGATTTGATTAGCTGTATTAGTTTCTCTTCGTACTGAGGTTTGACATCGTTTGTTTTCCCTTGGGACTGTTTTGGCCGTGTGTTGGCCATTGAAGGCCTTTGCAGGTAGATCAGCTGGTTCGAGTGTTGCTTCAGCTGATGGGGTTCCGCAGTGTTGAGTTCCCAGTTATAGGTATATATGCTATATCGAGTCGGTACTAGGGGATGCCCTGTGTATTTGTTATTATTGATTCGATTGGGGTTGCATATATACATTTATGTTTTGGTTTTATCTGCTGGCATTTGATTAAAAATAGTATTTTTAGTATGCGGTTATTTTGAAGAGAATATTTTCATTCAGGCCAAAAAAAATATTTTAGCCCGTATTTTCAGCTTTCGTGTTTTTGTATGTTAATTTCTATCCTTCCTGAACAAGGATGAAGGGGAGATGTAGGAATTTCAGCTCTGAACTTCCATGAACAAACTCTCGTCCCTTTATGTTTTACTGCATTCAGTTTCTAAATTATTGCTTTCAGTTTTTTATTGGTTCACTGTTCAATTAGGTTCATTCCTCACATACTTTTGTTACTCGAGAGAATATATTGCGTTGAGATCCTACCAGCTGGTAACTCAGCTCAGAGTTAAGCCAAAGGCTTGTAAAACTATTTTAAAAGGAATTAAAATGTGAAGGAGTTCATTCATCCCCCACCTCTGAACTCCCGAGCTGTTATTTAACTATCTTTTCGATCCCAACAAGTGGTATCAGAGCGAGTATCTCAGTGTCAAAAATAGTTGTGTTATTTGAAATTATTAAATATGTCTATTTTTCAAAAAAAAATTCATATGTTTTCCAAGGAGGGATATGATGTTTGGAAGATAAGGATGCAAGCTCACCTGGCAGCTCAAGATGAAGATATGTGGTTCGTATCAGCGATGGCTCGATAAAGACAATGAAGCCTAATACAACAGTATCCGTCTGTATCGGTGCAGAACAATGGGTTGAGAAGACCAGATTGGAGTGGACTTCTGAAGATAAAAATAAGGCAAACCTACACAACATGGCAAAGGATATTCTATACAAGACGCTGGACAATAATATGTTCAGCAAGATTCAGACCTACGACACTGCCAAAGAAATCTGGGAGAAATTGATTCAAATCTGTGATGGCAATGAAAAAACCAAGGATAACAAGATTACAGTAGTCCTGCATAAGTTTGAGTCAATGAATAAGAGATCTAGAGAAAAAAATGATAGAGTTCGACAAAAGATTCAGCTCAGTGGTGATAGAGCTGACCATACTCGGAAAAGAGCAATAGGGAGCTCCCCCTGAAGGTCATGAGAGCACTTCCCAAGGAGTGACACGTAAAAACAATGGCCATGAGAGAGTCAAAGGACCTCAACAAGCTGGATCTCCATGACCTATTCGTGAATCTGAAAGCTTATGAGTTTGAGCTGGAGACCAGATCTGAATCTAAGCGATCAACCTCTCAGTCAACCAAGGCCCTTGTAGCTGCAGAAGAAAACCACAAAAGACTACAGAACAGATTATCAATGATGTAATGTCCCTCTTCATTAAGAAGTTTGGGAATTCTTGAGAAGAACTCAAAATCCATATTTTTCAAATAAATCTCACAAAAACTGAACAGACCACAACAAAACTAAACTGTTATAACTATGGCAGGTCTGGTCATTTTAGTGCGGGCTGTACTAAACCAAAGAAAGATGACAAGAAGTCATCGAATAAGAGGCGCAACAGAGCATATAAGAAGACTTTTAGGAAAAGAAGAGATGAGATAGCCATGGTTGGTGAAGAGAGTAACAGCAAGTGGGCTGATTCGGACTCGGATGAGAGCACTTCCAGCTGCTCATCGAGCGACATCAAGGAAGAAGAAGTTCATTGCTAATGGCAGATGACAATGATGAATTATTCGATTTTTCTAATATTTAATTTACATGTGAGGACTTAGTCTCAGTACTAAATGAGATGATCCATGAGTACAAAAAGTTATCTCAGACATGAAAGACAAGTCGGATGATCCAAGCTGCTCTTAGATTTATGACTCAGATAGTCTAAATACTGAGTTAAGTAAGCTAAAGATGGAGAATGAATCTTTGAGAACCAAGCCTAATGAGCTCACATTTGAAAATGATAGATTAAATCAAGTGTTGAGCTCTTGGACAAAATCATCTTTTCACTAGGCAAGATGCATGATGTCCTGAAGCCATTCAATGACAAATATGGATTAGGATTAAGCACGGGAGAAAGCAGCTCTGGTGATATTTGTATTCAATCAGATCTGGTTAATGACAATCTCAAAACTATGAGTTTTGTCAAAGCCAGTGTGATACATGATACGCTTGAATCTGTCAAGTACGATGACCAGAACACGTCTAATATGAACCAGAATGGTAAGCAAGGTATTGGCTATGCTCAACCTGAGAACTCCAAGTCGAGCTGGATTAAGAACAGGCTGGACAAGGACAGAGTAATATCTGGTCCACATTTGCCTGATCTGAACCAGCTTAGGCAAGGTTTAAAAAAGGTGAGAAAGCAAACAAGAAATGTTTAGCTCAGACGCGATCTGAATGGTCAAAATGTAACCATGCTCGACCTTGCTCCCAAAAGCTTCAAAGTTTTTATTCTGAGTTGTAACCATGCTCTGTAATTTTTTTCTATTCAAGTATAAATAAAAACCAAAGTGTGGATAGTGAGCGTATCTTAACCAGCTTAGAACTGATAACTGTAATAGTGAATAGATCGCGTGTCTGTTACTTGTCGTAGAGTGCTAGGAGTTCTCACAATTTCGGACGTTGGGATTGGGTTATTGCAGAAGCTGAATCAAATTCTTCTAGTGGAATCTTTTCTAAACAAGGAAGAAGGGGAGACGTAGGAGTTTCAGCTCTGAACTTCCATAAATAAACTCTCGTCCCTTTATGTTTTAATGCATTCAGTTTCTAAATTATTGCTTTCAGTTTTTATCGGTTCACTATTCAATCAGGTTCATTCCTCACATACGTTTGTTACTCGAGAGAATAGATTGCGTTGAGACCCTCCGAGCTGGTAACTCAGCTTAGAGTTAAGCCGAAGGCTTGTAAAGATATTTTAAAAGGATTTTCGTGAAAAACAATTGTGAAGGAGTTCATTCACCCCCACTCTGAACTCCTGAGCTGTTATTTAACTATCTTTTCGATTCCAACAAGTGGTATCAGAGCGGATATCTCAGTGTCTAAACAGTTATGTTACTTGAAATTATTAAATATGTCTATTTCTCAAACAAAATTCCTATGTTTTCCAAGGATGGATATGATGTTTGGAAGATAATGATGCAAGCCGCCTGGAAGTTAAGATGAAGATATGTGATTTGTATCACCGATGGCCTGATAAAGATAATGAAGCCTAATACAACAGTAGCCATCTCTGCCGGGTGCAGAACAATGGGTTGAGAAGACTAGATTGGAGTGGACTTCTGAAGATAAAAAGAAGGCGAACCTAAGCAACATGACAAAGGATATTCTATATAAGACGCTATACAATAATATTTTCAACAAGATTCAGACCTGCGACACTGCCAAAGAAATCTAGGAGAAATTGTAGCTCACCAAAATCCATAGGACCACAATAGTTAGCCTTTTTCTTTTGAAGAGTAGTTTTGAGATCTATGAGTACAGCTCTAGTCCGAGATGATTTTCTTATGCCTAAGTTGATTTACTTTTCCAGCTTAGATGCACGGTCTAGAAGATTTACGGAGGAATTACGCCCCAAGCACAACCCGAGCCGGTTCTTGATTTATGTTTTGGATTGTGAGTTCAAGATTTCAAAAATTAAAAGTTGTAGATTTCAATTTAAATTTGCAGCAGGGAGTTTTTAACAAACTTGTGTCGGTTGATGAGAGCCCATGCCTTTCATTGTACTTTTACCTACTACAATCATTCTGCATGTACAAAATGATATTTTGGATATATAGAGAACTCATTTTTCACGGAAAACAACTCCAAACTCTCTCAAAATACTTATCAATGTGCAGCTTGTGCTCGTGTTGTCATTCAACCGAAGATACTCTGTTTCCAACCATGAATCGCAGTTAAGGCAAGTAAAGCTGATTCTTTTCTGCATTTTGAAAACATATTATGTTCTTTGTTTCATGTTTCTTGCTTGCCTGATCTTTGAGTTCTAGTTTAGTTTAAAGATTTGAGATAAGAAAGTTATGTGGTTCACATCAGCAGTTTTGTTTAAAGCTTTTGATAAAACTTTCCCGTTTGTT
Source organism: Dorcoceras hygrometricum (assembly GCA_001598015.1). Lineage (NCBI taxonomy): Eukaryota > Viridiplantae > Streptophyta > Magnoliopsida > Lamiales > Gesneriaceae > Dorcoceras > Dorcoceras hygrometricum. The sequence goes on from KQ992732.1 coordinate 248,451, forward strand.
TTTCCAGTAAGAACAGAGTTGTATTTCAAAATATACTGAGCTGTACAGGTTCAATTTTAAGTTGAGTCATGAGAAGATTCTTGTTTCTCCGATGTGCTGTAAAGTTCTGGGCATGACTTTGAACGGATAGGCGGTGCCGCTTCGATCGGGACTTATGTTCCGATTGGATAAGCTGAGTTGGTCTTTTTGGAGATCATCCGAGCAGGTACAGTGCCCATCAGCTAAGCTGGTATACCCGTGCTGGCATAGTACCTTCCATTTGCTAAGCTGGTATACCCGTGCTGGCACAGTACCTTCCATTTTCTAAGCTGGTCTACTCGTGCTTGTACATCGTTTTTCACACCTTCAGCTAAGCTTTTTTTATCCAAGATGGAACAGTAACTTCTTACTCACTAAGTTGATCTGGTCTACTTTACTGGTCTGATATGTGTTGTTCGTTTCTAAGATGATTTGGCTTCTCAAAGGTTAGTGACCTTCCAAATCTGAAATTTTGGTTCCAAAGCTTAGGTTACGGTTTTCATACCCGTAAGCTGTTTTCTTCAGCCAGAACTATTTTCACATCCGTAAGTTGTTTTCTTCATCCAGAACTATTTTCACACTCGTAAGCTGTTTCCATGCCCATAAGCTGTTCTGTTCTCCGAGCTGCTTTACGTTCGTGAGCTGTTTTCTCACCCGAGATGGTTTCCGTTACCATCAGCTTGCATCCCAGCTATACACTCAGTAAAGTTGTAAAGATAAAATGAGTTTCATAGAAGTGAATCTACCAGTTTTAGTGATCGGCCTCCAATTAATAGCAAAGTTTAAAAGATATTTTATCAATTAAAGGAAGTGAATTTCAGTTTTAAGGATTTATGGTATGGTTGATCCACGGTCCTAGGAAAGTGGGAGTATTATGGTTGGCAAACTATAACCCCTTTCCATGGTTAAGATGGGAATAATGTTCCCCAGGGTTCCGGAAATCAGAGTTGAGATTGAGCAAGAGCCTGGACCTACAGGGAATTTCGCAACCGTAAGTCACAAATAAAATAAGCGATCTGGGCTAATGTCCCGATCTTGTTTTATGAGAAAGTTTGAGTTTACGCTAACTTCCTTTAAATGATATCTTTAGTTTATGTTCAGTTTCCTGCATTACGTGATCTTTCTTTGATCAGTTTTACTTGTTGAGCCCCTAGGCTCATTAGTTTTCCTGGTGCAAGTGAGGCAGCTCAGGGGCAGTCGGGAGGTGCGAGCTGTCGTTGTTGTTTTTGATCTTTTTGTAACTGTATTGAGATCCATTACAATAATGAAGGATTCAATTAGAATTCAGTGGTTGTGATATCCATTTGTAAAAGAACGAAATTTTTGATATTCTAAGCCGGTTCCGCTGTTCATCATCGTTGAGCTTTGTCCTTATTTTCGATCGCATGGAAGGAAATACAGCTTCCAAATTATTGTCTTAGTCCTTTCTTTTCCGCGTTTAATCTTTTTACTCCAATCCGTTGACTCCCTTGGATTTGGGCGTCACAACTTGGTATCGGAGCACGTTCCTGAGATAAACACACACTTCTGGTTCTGGAGCAGTTCTCGCCAACCGTATCTCCTGATCTATGAGTTTTATTGTATGTTAGAGTCATTCTCTTTTGAGTTTCTGACGTTATTTTGTGGTGTATTACGGGATATAGATCAAGATTTCAAGTAGAGGTAGAGGTAGAAGAAGCAATCCTATAGAGGAACCCAGTCCAGAGATCAACGCTCGTGTTACAAAACTTTTAGAGCAGCTCTTAGAGCAGACAGACAGTCTCGTGTTACCAAACTTTTAGAGCAGCTCTTAGAGCAGACAGACAGAGGCAATGGCCAATCGTCAAATAGGGGACCCAATTACGATGATGTTAGAGTAGATGCCCAACTAGCCAACCTGTGGCGTGTGGGTTTATTGACTCCTGTATATGACAGTCTTTATATATGATATTCGCATTTGTTTATGGCATTCTTTACTTTCATTGTGTTGTATAATGATTAACAATTGCGTTGAGTAAAGACCTAGAATGCACTATAGTGTATGTTAGATGTGATAGTGGATATGACGGCTATCATGAAACACATCTAATAGTCACTGTGTATTCTGAACACGTTCCTAGTCGATTGGGCCGTCAAAATGAGGATAAGGCCGCCCGAGCCTGAGACTAGTATCTGCGATGCGAAGTACCATGTTTCATTGGTAGGGAACATTGTGATGTTCTGAGCATGCAGATAGATAGTGACCTGGTGATCTATCGAACTACCCTCGTTCGGACTTTCCAAGTGATTACCATTTGTCGAGTGGATAAGTCCGAGGTCTTGGTTGTACTGATTAGTACTCACGACTCGAAATGTCATTGAGACTCTACATGATAGGCGTCTCACTTTGACTCGTTTGCCGACTCACTTGGGGTCATTAGGCGGCGGGATTGGGTGAGATCCCGATGCATGTAGGAGTCGATGCATCGTTGTCGAGGATTCACCGCTCGCAGACATGCGTGGATATCCTATGCTATCTGAGGGGATAATAGTGTATAAATCTCTGGCCAGAGTACTAGAATTGTTTTAGGTAAATGGGTTTACCTAGTTACACTCGCGATGTCACTATTCGATCTCCAAGATGTATGCATAGCTATCGGATCTATAACGACTCTCGATTTACACATGGTCGTTGATCTGATCGGGATATATGGATTGAAAGGACCGTAATGTACGCTAACCACGACCAACTGGTTCTTGCAGGAACTATCAGTGATACCTAGGGGATCATGGGGCGATGTTGCTAGACGCTCTTACCATGATCCGATGGGCAAGTCCGGAATTGTGATTCCGGAGCCATAATGGTTGTGGGCCCACGGCTAGCTGTATCCCTGAACCATTGAGGGTCACACAAGTACTGGATTCGAGATTCCCGCACGGATACTGAGCACAATGTGTTGAGCATGGGAAGAGGATTTTGGGGAGTGCGACTTCCTAAAAGTCAACAGGGGTCAAATCGTGATTTCCCGCTGTTGAGGGGCAAAACGGTCATTTTGCACTGGGGTTCTGAAAAATGGTTTTTCAGATCATAGTATTCAGTTTTGGAAACTGAGTCGATCGGTCCGATCTGATCGGCGATCGGAGTTATGATGAAGTCACGGTGATAGGGATGATCCGAATGTTTATACGTTGGACCCGAGCCCGTTTGGCCGGTCCAAGTTTATCACTAGTCTATTTAATTAGACTTAAGGCTTTAATCATGACATGAGATACACACTACAACCCTAACCCTAGAGCTCCTAAGTACACACCTCCCTCCTCTCCCATAAGTCGCCGCCGCCGCCGCCGCTAATTGATCGGACTTGCTCCGATCAGTTTTTCGAGGAGAATCCGTCCGTGCTGATCTCGTCAGGCCTTCTAGTGCAGGCTGACGAAGGAGTCTCCCTTCCGGTCGTGGACCTGATTGACGAATCTACCGCCGCCTACCGTGAAGAGCCGGTCTTCTTGTAATTCCGGTTTGAGCCAGGCGCAAGTCGCCAGCAAGGTAACTACCTAAACACCCTATGAATGGTTCATATTGTGTTATTATTGAATTGTATTGAATGTTTCCCGGCCTAGTTTTATTCTTCCGCTGCCTCGCCGGGATACGGGATCCGGATCCGCCACGTTTCCCCAACAGATGATCCTCGGGAGAGGTTTCGTCGACAGAGGCCAAAGGAGTTTAGTGGTACAACAGATCTGCTCGCTGCTGAGTGCTGGATCAAATCTATGGAGGTTATTTTTTAATGCCTTCATATGCCAGATTTGGATAGGTCTAAAGGCGCCATATACATGTTGAGAGATGATTCAATGATCTGGTGGGAGGGAGCCAAATTGTCTGTGGATTTGGCAAATTTATCATGGGAAGAGTTTAAGCGAGTGTTCTTTGAGCAATACTTCACCGTTTGAGAGTTCCTGACCGAAACAGGGGAGCATGACAGTACAGAAGTATGTTCGACAGTTTGAGAAAGGGCGTTATTTTGTACCTCTTATTGGAAGGGATCCCGTTGAGAATTTGAGACACTTCGTAGAAGGATTGAAACCTACATTCAAGCTGAATGTTAGGATAGCTGAACCAAGAACTTAGCAGACAAGAGGGCTAAGCTGAAGAGGGAGTCCTGACTTGAAACAGAGGAGCATGACAGCACAAGAGTATGCTCGACAGTTTGAGAGAGGGTGTTATTTTGTCCCTCTTATTGGAAGGGATCCCGAGGAGAAGTTGAGACACTTTGTAGAAGGATGAAGCCTACATTCAAGCTGAATGTTAGGCTAGCTGAACCAAGAACTTACAGGGAAGTAGTGGACAAGGCCCTGCGAGTTGAAAAGGACTGGAAGGATGTCGAGGAGGAGAAACAACAGAAGAGTCAGGCCTTCCAACAAAAATATTCAAGGCCATTCAAGAAGCAGATCAGGAACCAACAGAAGCCACAAGAACATAAACCAATACAAGCCCAGCCTATTAGTGCATTCCAGCTGGGACAACCGTCCAGTTTGCCTCAAGTGCCAAAAGCACCATCCTGGTCATTGCAAAGCTGGTCAGAGCGGCTGTTACAAGTGTGCTTCTCAAGGCCACATTGCTAGACACTGCCAGAGGTCGAAGCATCCGGTGCTCAGTTGAGCATATGTCATGACAACTGAGCAAGCCAACCCCGATTCTACTGTAGTTACGGGTATGATATTGATTGCTGGCATGCCCTCTTTTGCCCTGTTAGATTTGGGTGCAACCCATTCTTTTATAGTTGAAGATTTTTCTAGGAAGCTACCATGTAAACCAGACCAATTTCCCATAGGCTATGGTGTGACCGTACCTTCGGGAGAAGAGCTAATATCCCATGGTTTATATCATGACATAGAGCTCAAGCTTCAAGAACATTTAGTTACTGCCGACCTAATTGTTCTAACTATGCCTGAGTTCAATTTCATTTTTGGAATAGATTTTTCATCTAAGTATGGAGTTGTGATCGATTTTAAGCTCAGTACAGTAGCTGTCAAGCCACCCAAGGGAACCCAGTTTTGTTTCCAAGCTAACCATCTTAGGCGAGTTCCTCACATTATTTCAGCCTTAAAGGCCAGAGTTGTTTGAGGAAAGGTGGAGTAGGATTCTTGGCTAGCTTATCATCCCTAGCTGCTTCTAGTAAACCTGAGCCGGCTGATGTGGAGGTAGTAAATGAGGTTCCAGAAGTTTTTCCAGCTGATATCAGTGGACTACATCCCGACTGAGAGCTAGAATTTTCCATAGATTTAGTACCAGGAGTAGCTCCTGTTTCCAGACCGCCCTATAGGCTTGCTCCTACAGAGATGAAAGAGTTAAAAGAACAAATCCAAGACCTGCTGGACAAGGGCTTCATACGACGCAGCACATCACCTTGGGGAGACCCTGTTTTCTTCGTCAATAAGACGGATGTGAGCTTAATATTGTGTATATATTACCACGAGTTGAATAAGATTACCATTAATAATAAGTATACGTTGCCTAGGATTGAGGATTTTTTGATCAGTTGAAAGGAGCAGCAGTGTTTTCAAAGATAGACCTACGATCTGGTTATCACCAGTTGAGGATCAAAGAAGCTGACATTTACAAGACGACATTTTGAACTCGCTATGGTCATTATGAGTTTTTATTAATGCCATTTGTATTGACCAACGCTCCATCTGCTTTTATGGATCTGATGAATAGAGTTTTTCAGCAATTTTTTGATCAGTTTGTCATCGTATTTATAGACTATATCCTAGTTTATTCCAAGACCAGCTCAAAGCACGCCAACCAGCTTAGGACAGTGCTACAAGTTTTGAAGAGCAAACAACTGTTTGTTAAGTTCAGCAAATGTTAATTTTGGCTGGAAAAAGGTTGCATTTCTAGGCAACATAATTTCCAAGGATGGATTAGAAGTCGACCCAAATAAGGTTGAAGCAGTGTGAGACTGGCCTGTGCCCCGATCGGTTACAGAGGTGAGAAGCTTTTTGGGACTTGCTGGTTATTATAGGTGATTCATTAACGGGTTTTCGAAGACAGCGGTTCCATTAACCTCGTTGACTAGGAAACAAGTTAAGTTTGAATGGACCCCTAGTTGCCAGCAGAGCTTTGAGAAGGTTAAGCAAGCGTTGATTGTAGGTCCAGTACTAACCATGCCTTCGCATCCAAGCTGGGTTTAGGTGCGGTGTTGATGCAGGACCGAAGGGTAATCGCGTATGATTCCAAGCAGCTGAAGAATCATGAGAAGAACTATCCTACGCATGACCTGGAGCTAGCAGCAGTGGTGTTTGCCCTGAAGATTTGGAGCATTATTTGCATGGTGAGAAGTGTGAGATATTTAAATATCATAAGAGTTTAAAGTACTTCTTCACCCAGAAATAATTGAACATGATACAGAGAGGTGGTTACAGCTGCTTAAAATTATGATTGTACCATTAGGTACCATCCAGGGAAAGCCAATGTAGTGGATTATGCTCTTAGCAGGAAGTCGATAGGATTAACCCAGCTCACGGCTCAGAGGCCCTTAGCTTATGAGATTGAGAATTTTGGGCTAGAGCTGGTTCCCCGACACAGTCTTGCAACCCTGGCTGTCCTTACTGTCCAATCATCTTTGATAGACCAGATTAGAGAAGGTCAGCTGAGGGATGAACAAATGATAAAATGGGTGAAGCAAGACGAACAGAGAGGAAGTTATCTCTACATCTCAGCTGGAGGAATTTTTAGATATCAAGGGAGATATGGGTTCCCAGTGTGGATACTTTGAGATCTGATCTCATGGCTGAAGATCATACAGCCCCGTACTCAGTGTATCCAGGGAGTACCAAGATGTACAAAGATTTTCAGAAGTTGTATTGGTGTCCAGGCATGAAACGTGACATTTCCAAATTTGTTTCAGAGTGTCTAACCTGCCATATGGTCAAAGCAGAGCATCAAAGACCAGTTGGGATGCTGAAGCTCCTATCGATACCAGAATGGAAGTGGAAGAGTATTTCAATGGATTTTGTAGTTGGTTTACCCAAAAATGACCAAGGATACAACTCAATTTGGGTTACAGTAGACCGAATCACCAAATCAGCTCACTTCCTACCAGTCAAGACAACGTATGAGGTGAGAAAATACGCTGAGTTGTATGTCAAAGAAATAGTAAGGCTACACGGTGTTCCAGTTTTGATCGTTACTGATAGAGATTCAAGATTTACATCAGCTTTCTGGAAGAGTTTACACAGATCTTTGGGTACTAAACTGACCTTAGCACAGCATTTCACCCTCAAATCGATGGTCAATCTGAGAGGTGATTCAGGTACTGGAAGATCTTCTCAGTATGGATCAAATCCAATAGGCCTTGGGCACGTTCACCCTTGCCCTTGAAGGGTTGCTTGGTCATCTTTCCTTTCAGACAAGATTCACAAGTCGGTAGGGAGTTGATGTCTGACTGATCAAACAGGTCACTCCTAACTAACTTGTTCATCCTACTTAGGGAAATGTGACCTAGCCTAGCGTGCCAAAGTTGTGCTGGGTTCAAGTTATCGTGTTTCCGTTTAATCGTTGTTGTGTGTGCTTCGACATCGCGAGTTGGAACGTCTTTTAATTTTAAGGTGTATAAATCGTTTTCGCGTTCCCCAATTCCAATCAAACATTAATTCCTGTAAATATTGCAAATAGAATTGGCAAACATACAAGAATATCCATCTCTATCAAGCATAGGAATAGAAATAATGTTTTTAATCAATTCAGGAACAAATAAAACGTCTCGTAACAACAGCTTAAAATTTGAAGATAGAAATAAATGAACATCTCCTATAGCTATAGCAGCAACCCTTGCTCCATTGCCAAGCCTCAAGTGGGTCTCACCCTCTCTAAGACGTCGACTTCTTGTCATCACCTGCAAATCATTGCAGATATGAGATCCACATCCGGTATCAAGTACCCAAGAAGTTGAATTTAGAGACATATTTATTTCAATATAGAACATACCTTTTGCAGTTCGCAACTGCTCGAGGTACTCCTTGCAGTTCCTCCTCCAATGCCCAGCCTTGTGGCAGTGGTGGCAAACGTCCTCGCTCTTGTTAGGCTTAGAAGCCCTTGCCTTCGACTTCTTGGCAGACTTGTCCTCTTTCACAGGAGCAGAACGCTTCTTGCTCTTGCGTCTGGGCCCCTTCTTCGCAGAGGAAGAAGAACCCAGAAGGAGGACGGGTTTGTCCTTCTTTATAGTCCCCTCAAACACTACAAGCATGTTCACCACCTCTTCAAGGGTGGCTTCCAGCTTGTTCATGTTGAAGTTGACCACAAAGGGGTCAAATGCAGCGGGTAGTGAGAGGAGAAGTACATCCACCGACAGCTCGTGTGGAAGCGCGATATCAAGGCCCGACAGCTTTTCAACGAGCCCAACATACGAACCCCATGCTCGCGGACCGAAGTCCCATCGCGCATGCGGCTCGTCATCAGCTCCTTGACAGCCGTGAACCTCTCATGTCGAGAGTTCTCCCCGTACAGTTCCTTGAGAAGAAAAAGTATGGCAAAGGCATACTTTGTCTTCTCAAAGCGCCGTTGCATTTCATTGGACATCGATACCATCACATAGCACCGAGCTTTAACCTCGTCGTCACGCCATTGGTTAAGAGTAATCTGCTCCTCAGGGCTGATATCGGCAGGGGTTTCTTCCGGAGGACACTTCTCTATAGAGAAGCTTCTCCGAAGCCAAAACAAGATTAAGGTTGCGGAGCCAGTCTTGGTAGTTCAGACCGGTGAACCTGTTGCTATCCAGTATAGCAGCGAGCGGGTTTTTCATCGAAACCATTTTATATAGCAGTTATACTGAAGAGAAAACAGACATGCATTACTAACTCTATAAGATATAAGCTAAGACATAAAACATGGTCATTTAGTCTTATGAATTACCCTCCCACTATTTTAACGATTTCACCACCCTCTAATGAAATTGAGAAAACAGGTTTCTTTAGTGGGTACACGGAGCCCAATCAAGCGATCATGGACCCGAATAATACCAGCCATCCATGACCCCTAAAAGGTAGTTTCCGATTGCAACCGGTGCAACCTCCATGTATTCACCTCACGTCCAGTAAGGGCCCAATAATATGACGCCGTTTACTATCACGTGTCAAGATTGACACATCAATGTTGAGTCGTGAAGGACGGTCCCCTTAACGTCCCCAATAATATGAGCCAACGTTAAAGGGAGTTCCAGCCGACTCACAACAGTTGTCAATGGCGTGGACAGCTTTCCGGCATACATGACCCCCTCAATAATATGAGCCGGGCCATGTATACGGGTAGCATCGACGTACACCCATTGTTGATGGAAGGTAGGGTTAATTTAAACAATTTTAAATACCCTTTTGTTTATCGAATAAACATTTATCTTGATATGAGTTTTAAATCAAATTTAAAACGAGGGATTTTTTATTTTTTGAAAATTTTTGGTCTCATGCATATTTAAATCTAATTTAAAACATGCAAACATGCGGATTCAATTAATCTATATATCAACATATATAAAGTAACATTGGGGTGATCGATCGCGAGAGCTATGCGGTCCGTGGTTGCCAGCCACGGACCTGGGTCCAATCATAGGGGTAATGCAATATGCAATGCAATCCTATTATAAATCTTTCCGATTTTATAGATCTTCGGTCTTCAATATCTTGATCGTCATTGTCCACCGTCTTCGGATGTCCTCCCGCTAAATCTAGTAATTTTACATTTAAATTTACTATGACAAATAAGGGATACATTTATCAAGGGGTGGGAACGGGCCACAAACAGGCCCACTTTAAATGATAATCAAAATATATAAAAAACCGAAATCTTATAAAACCTATTGCATACACCTAACACATTGGCCACGGCTCTCGATCACCCCAATCATGCAATTAATCTAATTAACATGCATAATTTAAATAATCTAATTATTTATCGTAAAATCATATTTTAATTACGAAATCATATTTTATAATAAAATCGTATTTTGCCGATAAAAACAAATTTTAATCAACAAAATCATATTTTATTACAAAATCATATTTCATAATTGAAATCATATTTTACTAATTTTAATTGCATCATATTGGGTTTAAAACAATTCTAGGCCCAAAAACTTAAAATTTCAAAATCGATCAAAACCGGGCTCGATGTCGCATACCGGCCCGAAAACTTCACGGGCTGTCCGGGACAGCCCGAACCAAAACCCTAGAAGAAAACAGACCAGCCGTCACGACATCGCCGGAGACTCTCCGGAGCGGCGGCCGGCGACGGCGGCGCCATCGGAAATCACGTGCGCCGCAAGGGCGCACGCGGGCGCACGGAAGCGCGCATCATCGCTCCACCTTGCGCGCATCCAGCGGCGTGCAACGTCTCAATGAGCGCCGCTCATCATCGACCAACGAAGCTTTCATCGCGCCGCAACGCGACGCCCGTGCGAGACGGAGGCGCGCAGCGATGCGCGACAATCACGCGAGGCAGCGCCCATCGTCGCAACGGTCGGCCACCAAAATTGCGACAGCTCGTGGGCAACGGAAGCGCGACAACTCGCGCGAGGCGGCGCCCTTCGATCGGCCAGCATTGGCGCTAGAGCGTCGGACAGCGACACAATCCTTGCGGCGAGCGCGCGGCCTCTCACGCGGCCAGCGCGCGTCCAGCGCGCGCATTGGCGCTCGTTGTGGCTCCGCCGCGTGCGGCGGCTCCGGGCGGTCGACGTGCGATGATATTTCGGCCATCTTGATCTGAAATTCAAAGGTTAGATACAATTATGGCAATATCGTATGATCAGATCCGAAAAACACTGGCTCTGATACCACTATTGGGGATCCGGATCCGCCCCCTGGCGAGGCAGCGGAAGAACATAGAATTAACAGCCGGGAGACGATCAATACGAAAAATTCAATAACAAACTATGACATTCATAGGATGTTTAGGTGACTACCTTGCTAGCACTTGTGCCTGGCTCCAACCGTAGTTACAATAACGTCGGCTCTTCTCGGTAGATTGCGGTAGATATCGCCAATCCGGTCCACGACCAGAAACGAGACTCCTTCGTCAGCCTGCACTAGAAGGACTGACGAGATCAGCACGAACGGATTCTCCTCGTC
>KQ992732.1:260449-272569 GCA_001598015.1 Dorcoceras hygrometricum
TCGACTCAGTTTCCAAAACTGAATATTAGGGGCAATTGCGGGAAACCTCGGTTTGACCCCTGTTGACTTTTAGGAAGTCGCACTCCCCGAAATCCTCTTCTTGTGCTCAACACATTGAGCTGAGTATCCGTGCGGGAATCTTGAATCCAGTACTTGTGTGACCCTCAATGGTTCAGGGATACAGCTAGCCGTGGGCCCACAACCATTGTGGCTCCGAAATCACAATTCCGGACTTGACCATCGGATCATGGTAAAGCGTCTAGCAACATCGCTCCATGATCCCATAGGTATCACTGATAGTGCCTGCAAGAACCAGTTGGTCGTGGTTAGCGTACAGTACGGTCCTTTCAATCCATATATCCCGATCAGATCAACGACCATTGGTAAATCGAGAGTCGCTATAGATCCGATAGCTATGCATACATCTTGGAGATCGAATAGTGACATCGCGAGTGTAACTAGGTAAACACATTTACCTAAAACACTTCTAGTACTCTGGCCAGAGATTCATACACTATTATCCCCTCAGATAGCATAGGATATCCACGCATGTCTGCGAGCGGTGAATCCTTGACAAAGATGCATCGACTCCTACATGCATCGGGGTCTCACCCAATCCCGACGCCTTATGACCCCAAATGAGTCGGCAAACGGGTCAAAGTGAGACGCCTATCATGTAGAGTCTCAATGATATTTTGAGTCGTGAGGACTAATCAGTACAACCAAGACCTCGGACTTATCCACTCGACAAATGGTAACCACTTGGAAAATCCGAAGGAGGGTAGTTCGATAGATCACCGGGTCACTATCTATCTGCATGCTCAGAACATCACAATGTTCCCTACCAATGAAACATGGTACTTCGCATCGCAGATACAAGTCTCGAACTCGGGTGGCCTTATCCTCATTTTGACGGCCCAATCGACTAGGAACATGTTCAGAATGCACAGCGACTATTAGATGTGTTTCATGATAGCCGTCATACCCACTATCACATCTAACATACGCTTTAGTGCATTCTAGGTCTTTACTCAATGCAATTGTAAATCATTACACACATATCGACTAGGAACATGTTCAGAATGCACAGCGACTATTAGATGTGTTTCATGATAGCCGTCATACCCACTATCACATCTAACATACGCTTTAGTGCATTCTAGGTCTTTACTCAATGCAATTGTAAATCATTACACACATAATGAAAGTAAAGAACGCCATATAAAAGAATGCGAATATCATATATAAAGACTGTTTTATACAAGAGTCTATAAACCCACACGCCACAAGTTGGCTAGTTGGGCATCTACTCTAACACTACAATCATGCCACATGTACAAAATGATATTTTGGAGATATAGAGAACTCATTTTTCACGGAAAACAACTCCAAACTCTCTCAAAATACTTAGCAGTGTGCAGCTTGTGCTTGTGGTGTCCTTCAACCGAAGATACTCTGTTTCCAACTGTGAATCGCAGTTAAGGCCAATAACGCTGATTCTTTGCTGCATTTGGAAAAAATATTATGTTCTTTGTTTCTTGTTTCTTGCTTGCCTGATCTTTGAGTTCCAGTTTAGTTTAAAGCTTTGAGATAATAAAGTTATGTGGTTCACAGCAGCAGTTTTGTTTAAAGCTTTTGAGAAAAGTTTCCAGTTTGTTTTTCCAGTAAGAACATAGTTGTTTCAAATTATACTGAGCTATACAGGTTCAAGTTTAAGTTGAGCCATGAGAAGATTCTTGTTTCTCCGATGTGCTGTAGAAGTTCTGGGCATGACTTTTAACGGACAGGCGATGCTGGTTCGATCGGGACATATGTTCTGGTTGGATAAGCTGAGATGTTCTGTTTGGAGACTGTCCGAGCTGGTACAGTGCCCATCAGCTAAGCTGGTTTACCCGTCTGGAACAGTACCTTCCATTTTCTAAGCTGGTCTACCCATGCCGGTACAGCGTTTTTCACACCTTCAGCTAAGCTGGTTTTCTCCAAGCTAGTACAGTAACTTCTTACGCTCTAAGCTGATGTGGTCTACTTTCCTTGCCTGATCTGTGTTGTTCATTTCTAAGCTGATTTGGCTTCTCAAAGCTGAGTGACATTCCAAAAGCTAAAATTGTTCCAAAGCTTAGGTTACTATTTTCACACCCGTAAGCTGGTTCCACACCCGTAAGCTGTTTTCTTCAGCCAGAACTGTTTTCACACACGTAGCTGTTTCCACACCCATAAGCTATTTTCTTCATCCAGAACTATTTTCACACCCGTAAGCTGTTTCCATGCCCATAAGCTGTTCTGTTCTCCGAGCTGCTTTACGTTCGTGAGCTGTTTTCTCACCCGAGATGGTTTCCATTACCATCAGCTCGCAACTCAGCTGTACACTCAGTAAAGTTGTAAAAATAAAATGAGTTTCATAGCAGTGAATCAACAAGTAGTGATCGGCCTCCGATCAATAGCAAAGTTTAAAAGATATTTTATCAGTTAAAGAAAGTGAATTTCAGTTTTAAGGATTTATGGTATGGTTGATCCATGGTCCCAGGAAAGGGGGAGTGTTATGGTCTGCAAACTATAACCTCTTATAACAGTTAAGTTGCGAATAATTTTCCCCATTGTTCTGGAATTCAGAGTTGAGATTGAGCAAGAGCCTGGACCTACAGGGAACTTCACAACCATAAGTCACAAATAAAATAAGCGATCTGGGTTAATGTCTCGATCTGGTTTTATGAGAAAGAATTGAGTTTATGCTAACTTCCTTTAAATTATATCTTGAGTTTATGTTCAGTTGCCTGCATTATGTGATCTTGCTATCATCAGGTTTTACTTGTTGATCCCCTAGGCTCATTAGTTTTCCTGGTGCAGGTGAGGCATCTCAGGGGCAATCGGGAGGTGCGAGCTGAACCAGCTTGGGCGTGGGTGTGTTTATCAAAGGCCAGCATTTCCGCAATGTCTTTATTTTTTTGATCTTTTTGTAAATGTATTCAGATCAATTACAACAACTAATGATTCAGATGGAATCCAGTGGTTGTAATATCTTACATGTAATATCATTTGAAATGAACGAAATTTTTTATATTCTAAGCTGGTTTTGCTGCTCATCATCGTTGAGCTTTGTCCTTAGTTTCGATCGCAAGGAAGGAAATACAGCTTCCAAATTATTGTTTAGTCCTTTGTTTTCTGTGCTTAATCTCTTTACTCCAATCCGGTGACTCCCTCGGTTTTGGGCGTCATAGAAATTGATTCAAATCTGCGAGGGCAATGAACAAACCAAGGATAACAAGATTACAGTAGTCCTGCAGAAGTTTGAGTCAATGAATATGAGATCTAAAGAAAAAATGACAGAGTTCGACAAAATATTCAGCTCAGTGGTGATAGAGCTGACCATACTCGGAAAAGAGCAACAGGGAGCTCTCCCTGAAGGTCATGAGATCACTTCCCAAGGAGTGACACATAAAAACAATGGCCATGAGAGAGCCAAAGGACCTCAACAAGCTGGATCTCCACGACCTATTCGTGAATCTGAAAGCTTATGAGTTTGAGCTGGAGACCAGAGCTGAATCTGAGCGATCAACCTCTCAGTCAACCAAGGCCCTTGTTACTGCAGTAGAAAACCACAAAAGACTACAGACCAGATTAGCAATGATGTAATGTCCCTCTTCATTAAGAAGTTTGGGAATTCTTGAGAAGAACTCAAAATCCATATTTTTCAAATAAATCTCACAAAAACTGAACAGACCACAACTGACTTAAACTATTATAACTATGGCAGGTCTGGTCATTTTAGTGCGGATTGTACTAAACCGAAGAAAGATGACAAGAAGTCATCTAAGAATAGGCACAACAGAGCAGATAAGAAGACTTTCAGGAAAAGAAGAGATCACAAACCCATGGTTTCTGAAGAGAGTAACAGAAAGTGTCCTGATTCAGACTCGGATTAGAACACTTCCAGTAGCTCATCGAGCGACATAGAGGAAGAATAAGTTCATTGTCTAATTGTATATGACAATGATGAGGTATTCGATTTTTCTAATATTTGATGTATACGTGAGGACTTAGTCTCAGCACTAAATGAGATGGTCTATGCATAAAAAACGTTAACTCAGACATTCGATATGTTAAAGCTTAAAACAAGGATCTGAAAGACAAGTCGGGTGATCCAAGCTGTTCACAGCTTGATGGACTCAGATAGTCAAAAGACTAAGTTAAGTAAGCCAAAGACGGAGAACAAATCTTTGAGAACCAAGTATAATGAGCTCACATCTGAAAATGATAGATTAAATCAAGTGTTGAGCTCTTGGAAAAAATCATTTCACTAGGCAAGATGCACAATGTCCTGAAGCCATTTAATGACAAAACTGGCTAAGGCTTAAGCATGGGAGAAAGCATCTCTTGTGATATTTGTACTCAATCAGATCTGGTTATTGACAAGCTCAAAAATATGAGTTTTGTCAAAGCCAGTGTGATACATGATACGCTTGAATCGATCAAGTACGATGACCAGAACACGTCTAATCTGAACCAGAAGGGTAAGAAAGGTATTGTGAAACCCCAAAGATTTGTGGAGCAATTAATTTAATTAATCGAGTTTGGAATAGACTAGATCAGGCGTGAGCTGATCTGGGATGGGCCAGCTCTGAGCTGGTATGCTTAGTAAATGTAAGCTGATCTGGAGCAGATTAGAGCTAGATGATCCGAAGGAGACCTAGCTGGTCCGTGCGTAGAATATCTCTGATCTGGTTTTCGTAGAATGGTCAGATCTGGTTGGTTTGGTACTCGAAGCTGGATATTCTGAGTTGTTAACAGAGCAACGTCATTTTGGAAGAAACCAGCTTTGAAGAGAGAAATCTGGTAGCGCTACATGGACCGATTCAGTTTGTGATTTGTTGTAGACCGGTTCCGAGTTGTCCAGATCTGGAGGTAGTGCGACGTCGTTTAACGACGCTATATTGGACACTAGTTACCAGTAAGCCGTTAGGTGTGCGGGAACGGGCGCGAAGCGAGATCTGCTGAGTCTAAGAGCTGGTTATACGGGAGCGCAATCTGGTTTGGCTTATGAGAACTGAGTTGGTTGTAGATTAACCTGCATGCATGGCGCTCGAAGCTGGGTGCTCCTATTTGGTCAGTGCTTGTGATTAGCTTTGGATATGCGAGCGGGTCGTGGTCCAGACCGGATGAGTTTAGGTAAGGGTCAGATTTGGCGGGAGCGGGTCTACGTGATCTGTTGAGATCTGTTTAGCGGATGTGAGCAGTTGGGTACACCAGCTGGTCAAGCAGTGATCTGGGTATCCTGAGTGGGACTCCTGCGCGACGTCGTTTGGTGGTAGTCAGATGGTATAGTGCTATGATCTGAGCTGGTACCAGCTGGGAGCCTAAGATGTCGGTGGCTATTGTTCACCAGATCTGGGAGATTTAAGTTATATAAATAGAGTACTTTGATGGTGTACTTGCCATTAATTTCCAACACTTAGAAAATATCTCTCCCCATAAACTTACTCTCTACTGTAGTGAAACCCTTACTGTTCACCGTAACCTATTTACTCTGATTCCCGATGGTAGACGACGCATCTTTGAGCAAGATTGGTAGCAATGTATTCCCCTTTCCAAGACCGTTCTTTCTATACCGCTTTTTGAAGGCTTTGGTGAGCTAGAATAGTGATCGCGAAGGAGCTACAATATGCTATTGGTTCGTGTTCCGGCCGATTGGGTCTTCCGTTCAGGTAGTGCTTTCCAGTAAGTGTTAGATCCTCACTTACGCTTCGTTTAGAGCTATCTGTTGTGTTCAAAGGGTAGGATATAACTGGGTTGAGCTGTGTCTCCCAGTTTAGTATCTGTGCTTACTGTCCCTAAACTGGTCATCGTATTTGGCTAAACAGGTTTCAGATCTGAGTTGTTCGAGACTCTTGTTGTGATAATTGTAGCACAGAAGCTAAGGTACGGATTTGAGCTTGTATTACATCTTTGGGATAAGCTTGGATATATGTGTATGCTCGCTGGTATGTGTGCAGTGTGTATGCTATCGTATCGTTGTTGCTTACTGCTAGTCCCTGTGCTGATTATTGTAAGCTGTTGCATTGGCATACACACATCTTTCCTATTGAGCTCATATCTTGTTAGCCGTTTGTTGTTGTGCTAACCCGTGTGTACCAGGATGCTTTTATTGAGGACGAGTGGCAATACCGTGCTCCTCATCTCCCTGCTGATCTAGTTGTTAGCCGCTATGAGACGAGTGGATAGCTACCACGCTCTCATGAGCTTTCGCAACATGAGAGCAGGAACTCGGTTCGTAAGATTTGGCTGTCAAATACTAATAAGGACGGTTCAGTCGATTTCAAATTCGGTTCGGTTTATGCATGCTTGTGTACGAAATTGTGCTTTTAGATATTTTATAAAATGATGAGCTCATGCTTTTATTTTCCTTTAAATACACGTATAATCACTTCAAAATCGCCACAATCAAACTATTTCAAAAGATTTTCGTGTTTAAAGCGGTGAAGAGCTCTCAACCAACCGACCTAAAAATTTAACTCTTTCAAAGTGATTTTGGATCGCGCTTGTACATGGTTCAATGCCCGAGAATTTTTGTTAGTTGTGTTCAGCAGTTGCGGCAAATAAACTATGTTACTTGCTGCACTTTTTAAAGCATACATTGGTTTCATTCTTGCATGCTTCTATGAGTTTTAAAGGTTTGAGAAACGTTTTTGATAGGATCAATGTGGCTCGAAAAACAGGCCTAGGAGTTCAGAAGGGGGAAGGTTGAATGAACTCCTTGGTATTTTAAGTATTTTCGAAACCTTTAAAACGATTTTTACAAGCACCCGCTTAACTTAAATCCGAGTTACCAGATTTAAGGTATCTCATGTTAGAGTAGATGCCCAACTAGCCAACTTGTGGCGTGTGGGTTTTTATTGACTCTTGTGTATAACGATCTTTATTTATGAAATACGCATTTCTTTATGGCATTCTTTATTTTCATTATGTAATAATGTTAACAATTGTGTTGGATAATGACCTAGAATGCACCATAGTGTATGTTAGATGTGATAGTGGATATGATGGCTATCATGAAACACATCTAATAGTCACTGTGTATAACAATTGTGTTGGATAATGACCTAGAATGCACCATAGTGTATGTTAGATGTGATAGTGGATATGATGGCTATCATGAAACACATCTAATAGTCACTGTGTATTCTGAACTCGTTCCTAGTCGATTGGGCCGTCAAAATGAGGATAAGGCTACCCGAGCTTAAGACTAGCATCTGCGATGTGAAGTACCATGTTTCATTGGTAGGGAACATTGTGATGTTCTGAGCATGCAGATGGATAGTGACCTGGTGATCTATCGAACTACCCTCGTTCGGACTTTCCAAGTGGTTACCATTTGTCGAGTGGATAAGTCCGAGGTCTTTGTTGTACTGATTAGTCCTCACTACTCGAAACGTCATTGAGACTCTACATGATAGGTGCCTCACTTTGACCCCTTTACCGACTCAGTTGGGGTCATTAGGTGGCGGGATTGGGTGAGGCCCCGATGCATGTAGGAGTCGATGCTTCGTTGTCGTGGATTCATCGCTCGCTTTTATGCGTGGATATACTATGTTATCTGAGGAGATAATAGTGTATAAATCCCTGGCCAGAGTACTGGATGTGTTTTAGGTAAATGGGTTTGCCTAGTAACACTCGCGATGTTACTATTTAATCTCCAAGATGTATGCATAGTTATCGGATCTCTAGCGACTCTCGATTTACCAATGGTCGTTGATCTGATCGGGATATATGTGTTGAAAGGACCGTACTGTACGCTAACCACGACAAACAGGTTCTTGCAGGTAGTATCAGTGATACATAGGGGATCATGGGGCGATGTTGCTAGGCGCTTTACCATGATCCGATGGGTCAGTCCGAAATTGTGATTTCGGAGTCACAATGGTTGTGGGGCCACGGCTAGCTGTATCCCTGAACCATTGAGGGTCACACAACTACTGGATTCACGATTCCCGAACGGAAACTTAGCTCAATGTGTTGAGCATAGGAGGAGGATTTTAGGGAGTACGACTTCCTAAAAGTCAACAGGGGTCAAATTGCAATTTCCAAAAGTTGGAGGGTAAAACTGCAATTTTGGACTAGATGGTCTGAAAAATTGTTTTCGCATCATAATACTCAGTTTTGGACACTGTGTTGATCGGTCCGATCTGATCGACGATCGGGATTATGATGAAACCACGGTGATTTAAATGAATCGAATGTTCATATGGACACGGGCTTGACCCAAGTCCATTGGGCCGGTTCAAGCCCATATATGATTTAAATACTAGACTTGGTCTAGGGCTAGATCACAACATAACTTACACTCTCATAACCCTAGACCTATAGTATGCGCCGCCCCCCTCTCCTCCCAACCTCACGGTCGCCGCCCCTCCACCGCCGCGCCGCCGTGCCGCCGCCGCCGTTGATCGTGTGATCGGACTTGTTCCGATCAGCGTGACGAGGAGATTCCGTTCGTCCCAAATTCGTCAGGCCTTCTAGTGCAGGCTGACGAAGGACTCGTGTTTCCGGTCATGGACCTGATTAGGAGGATCTACCGCCGCCTACATTTGAAGAGCCAGATTCCCTGTGAATTTGGTTGGAGCCAGGCGCCTAGACGCCAGCAAGGTGACATTCAATAAACATCCTATGCATGTTTTTATGATTGTATTTATATGTATTGAACGATTTTCGGGGAAATTTTTAAACTTCCGCTGCGCCCCCGGGAAACGGGATCCGGATCCAATACTGTGCCAACAGTGGTATCAGAGCCAAGGCTCGGATCCTTCAATACATTATTGTGCCTTATTGCATCGGATTTCGAATTTTTCGAAATCAGAAAACAAAAAAAAAATAAAAGTTGCAGGCTGCCGGCACCACCGCGCGCTGGCCAACGCGCTGTGTCGCACGCTGACCGGCCACCTTGCGCTAGTGTAGCGCACGGTGGCACGTGATGACCGCTGCCTCCGTGCAACTGGTTGCGCAAATGGAGGCAGCAGCGTGCGCGCAATATGCCGCGCGTGGCACGGCCAACGTGCGGCCTTGTCCCGGGCAACCCATGAAGTTTTCGGACAGATATTTGATATTGGGCCAATTTTGGTTGGACCAAAAATTGATTTTGAAATTTTTTGAGATTTTGTGCCTAAAATTGTTTTAAGCCCAATTTGATGCAATTAAATTGACAAAATATGATTTTATTTATAAAATGTGATTTTATAATTAAAATATGATTTTGTTGGAAATTATCAAATTTGATTTGATTTATGTCAATTATATGAGTTAATTGCATGTTTGGGATGATCGAGAGTCGTGCCCAATGTGTAAGGTGTATGCTCTAGGTTTTGCGATTTTGGTTGTAAATATTGTTGATATATCATTTATAAAGTGGGCCTGGTTTATGGCCCGTTCCCACCCCTTTAAAATGTATCCCAACGTGTCATGGATATTTAATTGTAAATATTAGATTTAGTGGGAGGACACTCGAAGATGGTGGAGATGATGATCAAAGATATCGAAGGCCGAAGATCTGTAAAACCGGAAGCAAATGTAATGGGATTGCATTGCATACTGCATTTCACCTAGGACTGGACCCAGGTCCGTGATTGGCAACCACGGACCGCATAGCTCTCGCGATCGATCATCCCAAAGTTTTATATATGTGATATATATGTTAGTTGAATCCGCATGTTAAATTATGATTTAATATTTTTGAGACCAAATTTTTCAAAAATAAAATCTCTCGTTTTAAATATGATTTAAAACTGATATCAAGATTAAAAGTTTATTCGTTAAACTAAGGGAATTTAAATCTGTTTAAATTTTCCTACCTTCCATCAACAATGGGTGTACGTCGATGCTACCCGCATACATGGCCCGGCTTTTATTATTGAGGGGGTTATGTATACCGGAAAGCTGTACACGTCATTGACACTTGTTGTGAGTCGGTTGGAACTCCCTTTAACGTTGGCTCATATTATTGGGGACGTTAAGGGGACCGTCATTCACGACTAAACATTGATGGGTCATCTTGACACGTGATAGTAATCGGCCTCATATTATTGGGCCCTTACTAGACGTGAGGTAAATACATGGAGGTTGCACCGGTTGCAATTGGGCTCTACCTTTTGAGGGTCATGGTTGGCTGATATTATTCGGGACCATGATCGCTTGATTGGACTCTATGTACCCATTAAAGAAACTTGCTTTCTCGATTTCATTAGAGGGTGGTGAAATCTTTAAAATAGTTGGAGGGTAATTCATAGAACTAAATGACCTTGTTTTATGTCTTAGCGTTTTTCATATATAGTTAGTAATGCTTGTCTATTTTTCTTTTCAGTATAAACTGCTTATAAAATGTCTTCTATCAAAAATCCACTTGCTGCTATACTGGATAGCAACAAGTTCACTGGTCTGAACTACCAAGACTGGCTTCGAAACCTCAATATTGAATTGGCTTCGGAGAAACTTCTCTACACGTTAGTGAAGAGCCCTCCGTAGGAAGCCCCTGCCGACGTCAGCCCTGAGGAGCTGACTACGCTTAACAAATGGTGGGATTACGAGCTTAAGACTCGATGCTATATGATGGCATCAATGTCAAACAAAATGCAGCGGAGCTTTGAGAAGACCGTTTATGCTGCTGACATACATCTTCATCTCAAAGAGCTGTATGGGGAGAACTCTCGACATGAGAGGTTCACCACTGTCAAGGAGCTTATGACGAGCCGCATGCGCGATGGGACTTCGGTCCGTGAGCATGGGGTTCGTATGATTGGTCTCATTGAAAGGTTGGTGGGCCTTGATATCACACTTCCACATGAGCTGTTTGTGGATTTGCTTCTCCTCTCACTACCCGCTGCATTCGACCCCTTTGTGGTCAACTTCAACATGAACAAGCTGGAAGCCACCCTTGAAGAGGTGGTTAACATGCTGGTCGTGTTTGAGGGGACCATAAAGAAGGACAAGCCCGTCCTCCTTATGGGCTCTTCTTCCTATGCGAAGAAAGGGCCCAAACGCAAGGGTAAGAAGCGTTCTGCCCCTGCGAAGGAGGAAAAGCCCACTAAGAAGCCCAAGTCAAAGTAATCCAAGCCAAACAAGCCCCTATGCGAAGAAAGGGCCCAAACGCAAGGGTAAGAAGCGTTCTGCCCCTGCGAAGGAGGAAAAGCCCACTAAGAAGCCCAAGTCAAAGTAATCCAAGCCAAACAAGCCTGAGGATGTTTGCCACCACTGCCACAAGCCTGGGCACTGGAGGAGGAACTGCAATACCTCGAGCAATTGCGAACTGCAAAAGGTATGTTCTATATCGAAATAAATATGTCTCTTAATTCGACTTCTTAGGTACTTGATACCGGATGTGGATCTCATATCTGCAATGATTTGCAGGTGATGACAAGAAGCCGACGTCTTAGAGAGGGTGAGACACACTTGAAACTTGGAAACGGAGCAAGAGTTGCTGTTGTAGCGATAGGAGATGTTTATTTATTTCTGTCATCGAATTTTAAGTTGTTATTGAAAGACGTTTTATTTGTTCCCGAATTAATAAAGAACATTATTTCTGTTTCTATGCTTGATAGTGATGGATATTCTTGTCTTTTTGCTAATTCGATTTGCAATATATACAAGAATTAATGTTGATTGGAATTGGGGAACGCGAAAACGATCTATACACCTTAAAATTAAAACAAGTTCCAACTCGCGATGTGGAAACACATACAACAACAATTAAAAGGAAAAACGATAGCTTAAACCCAGCACAACTTTGGCACTCTAGGCTAGGTCATATTTCCATAAGTAGGATGAACAAGTTAGTTAGGAGAGACATGTTTGATTTGTCAGACATTAACTCCCTACCGACTTGTGAGTCTTGTCTCAAGGGAAAGATGACTAAACAACCCTTCAAGGGCAAGCCTGAGCGTGCTCAAGGTCTATTGGATTTGATCCATACTGATGTGTGTGGCCCACTTAGCATTGGTACTAAGTACGGTCACACGTACTTCATCACCTTTACCGATGATTACTCTAGGTATGGGTACTTGTACTTAATGAAGCACAAGTCTGAATCCTTTGAAAGGTTCAAAGAATTCAAGGCTGAAGTAGAAAATTAGTTAGGAAAAA
>KQ992732.1:278083-293075 GCA_001598015.1 Dorcoceras hygrometricum
GGAAACTGAGCTCAATGTGTTGAGCATAGGAGGAGGATTTTAGGGAGTATGACTTCCTAAAAGTCAACAGAGGTCAAATTGCAATTTCCAAAAGTTGGAGGGCTAAACTGCAATTTTGGACTAGATAGTCTGAAAAATTGTTTTCGCATCATTATACTCAGTTTTGGAAATTGTGTTGATCGGTCCGATCTGATCGACGATCGGGATTATGATGAAACCACGGTGATTTAAATGAACCGAATGTTCATATGGACATGGGCTTGACCCAAGTCCATTTGGCCGGTTCAAGCCCATATATGATTTAAATACTAGACTTGGTCTAGGGCTAGATCACAACATAACTTACACTCTCATAACCCTAGACCTAGAGTGTGCGCCGCCCCCCTCTCCTCCCAACCTCACGTCCGCCTCCCCTCCACCGCCGCGCCGCCGTGCCGCCGCCGCCATTGATCGTGTGATCGGACTTGTTCCAATCAACGTGACAAGGAGATTCCGTTCGTCCCAAATTCGTCAGGCCTTCTAGTGCAGGCTGACGAAGGACTCGTATTTCCGGTCGTGGACCTGATTAGGAGGATCTACCGCCGCCTACATTTGAAGAGCCAGATTCCCTGTGAATTTGGTTGGAGCCAGGATCCTAGACGCCAGCAAGGTGACATTCAATAAACATCCTATGCATGTTTTTATGATTGTATTTATTGTATTGTACGATTTCTGGGGCAATTTTTAAACTTCCGCTGTGCTCCCGGGAAACGGGATCCGGATCCAACACTGCACCAACATCTCAGTCTTAAATCAGATTTCTCAACTAACAAATATTGTGCGGAAAAAAATTGATTAATCTGTGAACATGAAGGCTTAAATAAATGCGATAAGTCAAAGTTCAGGGTCAAGGATTTGTTTATGTAAGTTCGGATATCAATATCCTACGTCTCCCCTTCTTCCTTTTCAGGAAGGTTCCACTAGAAGATTTGATGTTTACAGACTCTGTAACCACCCAGTCACCGTGCCTCGCTCCAGGTGAACTTCTACCAACACAAAATAACACGCAGACGCAGCTGCTGATACAACACTTAGTATATTTCTATCAAACGGCTTTGTGTAGCACGTTTGTTACAGACTCAACAATAACTGATACAATGGAATGCAAAGCAATTGAGACTGTAAATCTTCTGGTTTTACCAATAAAACTCGATTAAAGGTAACCAGAAGATGTATTAGAAGGTAATATCTGTGAAGATCAAGGATGATGTTCTTCGAGATGGGTTACTGGACTTTTAATAATTTCTGCAATATGTGCTTTCCAATAACTTGTTTGAGCTTTTGAAAGATAGTATCGATTGACGAAGAGCTCGAGAGTGATGGAAACTTTGAATAACAGAGTGAAGGCAAGACGAAGAGAGAGCGAGAGGGCGAGAGCTTCTTCAATTCAAAATCCAGCTATTTATCCCCTTCGTCCACAACGGTCATTAAATTTCGTCAAGGAAACAAAATCCATTTTTGAATATATGTCCACCGCAATATTCTGCTCCACTAGAGTAAATTGCGCTTCATCAGAGCCAAAATGTCGTTTATCCATATTTGTGCAAACACCGTAAAACGACCTCTATATACTGCGTTCTATTTACCCAAAAAAGCACTGACAGTGTTTCCTTAATTCCAGGCAATTGTACGATTCAATCTTCACCATTGATTCTTTCCAATTTGAACATTGATAGCGTTTGAGTCGTTTCGTCGTTTGCGCCTGAATGTGTTCCCTTAATTTCTCTCATCGTTGTTTGTGTAGATATAGCTGAATAGATAAAGATACTTGAAAATATGCAACAACTGAGTGCTTTAACACTTGAGTTATTCCAACAGCTGAATACTTCAACAACTGAAATACTTGCCCCGTTACTCATAAATTCTGACATCTGAAAAAATCATAAATGATATCAAAATAATTGTACTCAACATCTGAAATAAACAGAGGTAGCTGTGTATTTGCAACATCTGAATGCAACAACTGAATGTAGCAACTGATACTGTTTTGATGTCTGAACGCTCTGTTAACCCAAAATATGAATACTCCCGACAAGTCACTTCTAATTCAAAGTAGCTTTATCCAAAAACTGAATACATACACTTCTGAAGTACTGCGATATGAGATAACTGAATAGATACTGTTTACTAATGAGATACTCGAAACTGAAACAATATATCACAAACTGTTACTCAAATCTGAATGCCCAATGCTTCCAACAATAGATCTTCCACTGTAGCTCACTTCTGAATACACTGTTCCTGAAATCTGAACTGATCCAAAAAGCTGTCCAAAACATTGACCCGAAACAAATAATGACGTCATGTCTTCTGAACTTCAATACACAGAAATGACGTCACTACTTCTGAACATTTCGAAATACTGGGATGACGTCATGACTTCTGAAAGTCAATTCGGTATGTGATAGTCGTCCCAACATCTGAATTATGTGCAACTGTTATTTACTACAACTTACTGACTGTCCAGAAGTTACTTTTGATTCAGTACTTGTCTCATTTTTTGTTATCACCAAAACTAATAAATTTTACCTTAACAATTTCCCCCTTTTTGGTGATGACAAAACTTAGCAGCCTTATGACTTAGTATGATATAAGCAATAAAGCTCAAAGTTGTGCTAAATTTATATATAACTCATTTATTGAACATTGTACAAAATATTTGTACAACAAAAGCTGAAAGAAAGAAAAATCTAAAACTGATTCTTTCCATATAACCACCATTCAGCGTTCTTTTTATACGGTCCACCAGCACCACTACTACTGGATCCCCTTTTCGTTGAAGAGCCCCTTCTATCATCTCTTCGGCCACTACCACCAGAACCGCCTCCACCACCTCCTCTGCTTGCATTACCCCCACTGGGTATATTTTTATAATCAGGAGGCGGCTGAGGTCAGCGACTGCTACTCTCTTCCCCCTTTTTGTCATTACCACGATTAATGTAGACAACAAGTTCACCCAACTGAGAGGAAAGGTTGTTATACTTTTCCTGTGCCTGTGCACGGAAATCCAGCAGTTCGCCCCGAACAGTAGCAAGCCTCTCGTCCATGTCCACTATGATGGCTTTTTGCTCTTTCGCCTCTTTGCGAGCATCTTCTTGGTCTGTCGATAAAATGGCAGTTTGAGTACGGACAGCTTTTAGGCCAAGCGAAAAAAGCATCTCTGTCATTACGAGCTTCTTGACGTATGCCTTTGATCAACCCAAGAAACTTGATTCTGTTGATAAAAAGCGTCGAGAATAGTTTTCTCAAGCTGTTTGATTTTGTCAAGGACTTCGTTATGAGAAACATCCAATCTCCTAGATTCCTTCAATTGTTTAGAAATAATGCGAGACATAGAAGCCCGAAATCATGAAAAGATTCGGAAATTACAGATGGTAAATAAAACTGAACATCAGCAAGGGTAGATCCAACAGCAGTTGTAGTACCCGGAGGATTGTCATCTGTAAGGTGCATAGAGGAGGCAGACGATGAACTCTGATGTGGAGAGTAAGGAACAAAATCTGTAGGAGCTGAAGAAATATCTACAACTGGCGAGATCTGTGCACTGAAAACTGGAAGATCTGAATCTAAGATCTGTATAGGATAAGAAACATTATCAACAACGCTTCTCGGAATGCTGAAATCGCCCAAAACTGGTCCTGTAGGAACGATATATGTACAAACATTGGAACTGCCAACTGACCTCAAACACCCAAACATTGAATACTGCAAAATTTCGTTACATACCCTGTACCATCCCCAAGTTTTAACAGGAAAAGGTGAAGAAGCACTCAAACACTGACTGGCTGAGAGAAGAGGCAAATCGGTGCTAGAGATTCTAAACAAGTCCGTTGGGGCAATTGTACCAAGAGCTAAGAAACGGAGTTCTTATCTTCGTATACCAATCGATCATAACCATCTTCCACCACCCAAACATCTCCAATACGTCTCAATATACGAATCCAATAGGTCGAAACAAAGAATTTGTGATTTTTGGGAATGTAAAAACCACGATCAAAAACATATTCAAATAACATTGAGCAACACGGCTTTGTCCATTGTAGCCCGTGTGCCTGTCTCTGCATCAGTAAATGTTTGACAGAAGTACTATGAGCATCTGATAGTAGATCTATAATATGAAGCGCCATCACTGACCAAGGTTGTCCTGAACTATAATTTGCTCTATGTGACTCAAAAAACTTTCGAAGCAACATTTCCCTATACTTTGCGAGTATATACACCTTTCTCTAGAGAGCAACTTGCATAGAGTCTGTCTTAGCCCAAGTTAAAACATTTTCTTCCTTGGCAGCAATGACTTTGTTAAGGGACGTCAAAAAGGCTAGTCGTCGAAGACTGAAAGAATTTATAAAGAATGCAGAAACTTCATCTATAACGTGTTCCCTCAACTGTATAAGAAACTCAATATCCCCAAAAATTAAATCAACCATCTCATGGGCCGGATGCCCTTTGATTACGCCGCCTCAATAAGGGGCTCCTTCCCTTTATCGATGAGAGCAATCTTAGGGAGACTTGCCTTGCATAAGTCTCCAACTGCAACTCCTGGGATTGAAATCCCAAGTCCAAACTTTATTTTGGTGGGTTCGGCAGCAAGAACTGATGGGAGCATCATATCTCCAGGGATCCGTTTCAGTAATTCATTGATTGACAGTAAATCTTCATCGGATGAAAACTGTCCCACATCTGTCACGGTCGCTAAATCAATACCTTTGCTGTTGTAGCAGCCGGTCTCTCATCAATCTCAACTAATATGTCATCAGACTTTGTGATCACGGGGTCTGTCAAAACTGTTTCCATTTCTATTTCCTTAGCAACCTCTGGTTCCACAAAAGTCTGCAACTGCTGCTCCCCAAAACTTGGTCCATAAGCAACTGTATCCTGTTCTTCATCTGTTTCACTGGCGGATTCAACTATTATATTAGCCTGTCGAGGAATGAATTCCTCGTAGGACAAATCAAACCAATGCTTGATTTTATCAGTCTTTTGAACTACCGGGCTCCCAACATCGGTATCCAACTGAGCGGATTCAGCAAGGACTGTTTCAATAATGGCGTCGACATCATCAGCAGATGTCGGATCAACAGTTTGGATAGGTGTAGCATCGATTGCTACTGAGACTATCTCTAGCTTCGCTTTGGAAGGAGCTGCTTTCCCCTTCAATGTTCGCTTCTTCTTCACCACCTGTTCTTCAATGGAAACAGCAGGCCTCTTTTTGGATGCAACCCTTTTTACGGGTGTTTTATTCACCCGAGATTTTCCTACCAAGCCCTCCACACTGTCAACAGCAATCTTGTCTTTAATGGCAATATATCTCCCAACTGTTTTGGCAGTCAAAATTTTCAATGGAGGGAACTCCTCAGAGTCTCCCAACTCCAAATCTGGTATATTTTTCAACAAAATACAGATATGGACAGCGTATCCTCTGGCTTGCCTCGTCTCTGGAGTCACCATATCCTTGAAAATTTTGAAGAGCAATCTTCCCCAGTTCACAGACACACCCCCAAAAATAGCAGTCATCAAGAGAAACCGTTCATGAGTCACGGCATCAAAGGAACCCGCTTTTACAGTAATAGATTTTGCCACGATATCACTTAGAAGCTTGTACTCAATCTTCAATTCCCGCTTCTTGCGGAAGTAGACAGCTGCTCACCGGTAAATGAAAACTCAGTTCTAGCATCAAAAATCAAGTCCTTCGGTACCTCATTGATATCTATCAATCCTTCCACCGGCAGTTGAAAAGTCTGGGCAAAAATTTCTTCAGAGATTTCCACCAGCTTCCCTTGAACTGTACTAACAACTTTATCATCTTGTACGGAGGCGTTGTGATAAAATTCGATCAGAGCGGATTCAAAAATATTGGACATACAGCCCATAAAACCATTCAAACCAGATGCCACTAGGGCCTCAAACATAGCTACCATTTCTGAGTTGTCCATGGCAAGGACAGAGGCAAAGTGAACCTGGTTGGTGTTGCTAACAAGTGACGATGCCATTGCTGATAGAGTAACGAACGAGAGACTTCCTGAAATAAGATTAATCAGTAAACAGAACACACAGAGAGCAAAGCACAAGAGATCTAGAGAGAAATATTGCAAGGTAAAGAGAGAATGAGAAAGGAACCGCCGTAAATAGCTATGGAATGCAAAAGGTACTAGAGAGAGAAAGTGTGAATGTGACGTTTCACATGATGACAACCACGTGTTAATCATCCGACGGTGCGATCAATTTTGGAAATGATTTTGAAAAGAATTTGACAAAATCTCGAAATAATTTTAAAGATATTTTAAAGGATTTTGAATTTTGACCGCGAGGGTAAAAATGTAAAAGAAAACTGGCGCCAAATGCTCAAAACGTCACAACCTTAATATCTGTTTACTGTATCAGCAAGGGTGTTGCAAGATCTGATTCTGGGTAAGTATCAACTGTGTATATGTGACATCTGAGTGTATCCAGATCTCACATATTCAGTTGACTCAGCACTTATTACTCCAGATCTCTCGTTCCCCCTAAAGCTGAGATCTCCCAAGTCTGATATTTTATCAAACCTGAATTCCACGATGTTTCCCCTGAACAGTAGACTCAGATTTGAAAAAATAGAAGCTGTTCAACCTGAAAGTTGTTAGCACAAAGACAATTAAGGCAGTTCTAAGAGACCCAATAGATTTCTAAAATAAGAAAACTTAGCATCAGGTAGGGGCTTTGTGAAGATGTTAGCAACTTGCTGCTCAGTCGACACATACTCCAGCTTGACTTCTTTCTTTAGAACATGGTCCCTTATAAAATGATCCTGATGTCTATGTGCTTTGTACTTGAATGAAGTGTCAGGCCTCATGGTCACAACAGACAAACACATGCGGAAGCTATCAAAAAGTGGGTAAAATTTTCGCTTATAGGCCCGACGGTTTGAAACATATAATTTAAAATACGACAATACGTAAAATAAGTTTACCAATTTAAAACAACCAAAAACAAAGCATACATAAGTACCACATGTATCAAACTCCCCTACGGGTACAACAACAAAGTGCAGGGCATCCCCCTGGCCAGCTGATACATATATATATGCTATATGCTACTGGGACACACTAGCCACCTCCTGGGGCACCACCAGCTGGGTTAAACCCACGACCAGCTGTAGAACCTGGGTTTCCTGAAAACAACACAACAAAGAAACAAACCAAGCCCCGGAGGGACATGGGGTCAAACCCCAGTATGGAGAGCAAGTATAAATCAGCAATAAGCAGCAAGAATAAAATGCAGATGATATGCATGAGATGCTGGACAACAACCCAAAGAATCCAACCGGAAAAGAAAGTCAAAGCACAGCTCGACTGAATCTGCAACAAATGGTGGCCACTGGGTGTGTTCCAAGTGTGGTAGCTAGCCACTCGCCATGACACAACACCTAAATACCAGATGCATCCAACAACTCGGCCTGCTGTTGCCCAACCTATGAACTGTGGTAGTTAGCCACTCGGCGCATAGGGGCAACATGACCCAGCAGGGAAAATGAGAGTGCGGTATTGCCGCTCGCCCTCGAAACCTGGTAATAAACAGAACAAGAACGACGCAACGATGGCAATGAAACTGGAATGAGATGCAAATCCGTGTATGCACATGCTGGACAATAACAAGCATATCAACATATGCGCAACAACAATACCAATAGCATGTATACAACACATAACCAGCAAAGCCATCTCACAATTCACCCAAGCTGTCACCTTGCTGAAATTACAAGCTCAACCCGTACCTTAATTCCTCAAAGAACAAAGCAACTCCCTGCCTGCACAAATCTGTCCAAAACACAATACACAGATTTCAGGGAAAACAGCCAAACCCACGGCCAATTTCTCAAGAGCTCACGTCTGGAAATCAAAGGCACAAACTAGCCTTCACTCCTACCCAATTAACTTAACAGGAAGCTTAAACCAAGATCTTAAACTAGATCGAAAGCTACCTGTACTTCGAAAAGCACGAACACAAACAGCAACTTCGTGCTTTCGCTCCAGCCAAAGACAGCCTCTAAAATGGGTACGAGGTGAAAGAGCTTTCCAAGAGGAGTCCAACGCTACCTCAATCGTGAAAAACCACGGCCGGAGTCGACGGGAATCTACCGGAGAAGCTCACGGTGAACAGTAACGAGGGTTGAAGAAACAGAGGTCGACAATCGGGGAAATATTTCTAAGTATGGGAACTGGTGAGTTAAAATGAAGCCAACACTTCTAATTATAGGCGCGAGAGTTCTGCTAATTATTCCACCGACCAAAACAGCTTTCCAAAGTTTCAAATAGTCAACAGATCTCTCAAAACCTAACGCAGGCGCTAAAACACACTAAAATCCCCAAAACGACGTCGCATGGAAAGGCGGATAGATATGCTTACGTCACCAGATCTGATATCCAACGCAACGGGAGAAAAAGCACACGTCATCAAATCTGGTCGCACGCTGAGACCTGGAAAACACAAAACAACTACGCACGACACCAAAAACGCGGGCAGGTCTCCTTACGTCAGCCATACAAAGACAACACGCGTTGCTGACGTCATTATAGCTGGCAGCAGCTCTCGCTAATTGCCAGCAGCAAGCTACAGCGACGTTCTAACACCAGCAGATACTCTTACGTCATCTGCACCTCAAAACGATGTCGTATAGCGCTCAACACAAAAACACGCTAATTTCCCCAACGACTGATTCCTACGCTATCTGCTGGCAGACCTCTCAACAGAAACGCTTGCGTCATCCCCACTACACCAACACGCGATGCTGACGTCATCAGATCTATCAACAGGTTTTCACCCACAACTCATACTAGCAAAGTTTACGTCAGCATCACAGCGCATACCAGCGACGCTGACATCATCAAATCTGCTACTAAATTTCACCAAAATTCGAAAATCTCAAATTTCCCAGAAATGCTCCAAATACGATTCTCAACTCGAAAATGCAACCCAAACATTCAAATTGAAATCTG
Organism: Dorcoceras hygrometricum; assembly: GCA_001598015.1. Lineage (NCBI taxonomy): Eukaryota > Viridiplantae > Streptophyta > Magnoliopsida > Lamiales > Gesneriaceae > Dorcoceras > Dorcoceras hygrometricum. Next base: position 287,095 of record KQ992732.1, read on the forward strand.
AACCACCAGAAATCACTAAAAACTTGATTAATTCAACAATTAATCCTTAACACAAATCCAGGTCTCACATTTCTCCCCCACTAAAAAGGATTTCGTCCTCGAAATCAACAACACTTCAAATACTAAAACACAGTAGCAAGTTACAACCCAAGAACTCGCCCAACACAGGCCAAGAGTTCAAGATAACTGAGCAAACAATTTACATAAACTAGGGAAGAAATTACATTTCTCCCCCACTAAAAAGGATTTCGTCCTCGAAATCAACAACACTTCAACTACTAAAACACAGTAGCAAGTTACAACCCAAGAACTCGCCCAACACCGGCCAAGAGTTCAAGATAACTGAGTAAACAATTTACATAAACTAGGGAAGAAAATACAACCAACAACTACAACTACTGGAAAATATAGCCCAACGGCTACCCAAACAGATGCGGCCACTCGCGCTGCATCTTTTCTTCCAGCTCCCAAGTAGCTTCTTCCCTTCCATGCTTGCTCCACTGCACCATTACCAACGGAATGGTCTTATTCCTCAACTGTTTCTCTTTTCTGCCAAGGATCTGCAACGGGTATTCCTGATAGCTCAACGACTGATCCAGCTCAACCTCGTCAGTTCCAAGCACATGAGACGGATCTGGCTCATATTTCCTCAACATCGACACATGAAACACATCGTGAAGAGAGGACAACTCTGAAGGCAACAACAACCGATACGCTAAAGGGCCAATCCTCTCAACAATCTCATACGGACCAACATAACGAGGAGCTAACTTTCCCTTGCGTCCAAAGCGCATCACACTACGAAACGGAGAAACCTTGAGAAAAACACGATCACCAACCTGAAACTCAAGAGGTCGACGCCTCTTATTCGCATAACTGGCTTGGCGATCCTGAGCAGCCTTCATCCGCTGTCTGATAAGATCCACGTGATCTTTCATCTGCTGCACAAAGTCAGGGGCAGATAGCTGCTTCTCCCCCACTTCTTCCCAACATACTGGCGATCTGCACTTACGGCCATACAAAGCCTCGAAAGGCGCCATGCCAATCGTCACTTGGTAGCTGTTATTATATGAAAACTCGACCAAAGACAACGCGTCTTGCCAACTACCTCCGAAATCCAACACAATAGCACGCAACATATCCTCTAACGTCTGGATAGTTCGCTCAGATTGGCCATCTGTCTGGGGATGATATGCGGTTTTCATAGCCAATCTAGTGCCCAAAGCTGTCTGCAAACTCTTCCAAAATCTGGAAGTAAACCTCGGATCTCGGTCAGACACGATTGAAACAGGCACACCATGCAATCTAACAACAAAATCAACGTACAGCTTCGCCATTTTCTTCAACGAGAAGGTCATACCATAGGGAATGAAATGTGAAGATTTAGACAAACGGTCTACAACTACCCAAACAGCATCGCATCCTCGGCTGGAACGAGGCAAATGCGTTACGAAATCCATTGAAATGTGCTCCCAATTCCATTGGGGCACCTCTAGACTCTGCAACAGACCACCGGGTCTCATCCTTTCGGCCTTGACCATCTGGCAATTCAAACAACGAGCGACAAAACCAGCAACATCGCTCTTCAGGCCAGCCCACCAAAAATGCGGCTTCAAAGCATGGTACATCTTCCGTGCACCAGGATGAACACTATGTCTGCTACAGTGTGCTTCTCGAAGGATCTCCTCCTTCAAATCAATGAGGTTAGGCACAACCAACCTGCCACGGAACCTCAAGCAACCATCGGACGAGACGGAATAGTCTTCAAGTTCATCAGCCCTGACTTTCATTTTCAACTCGTGGATTGACGGATCGGTCCTCTGAGCTGCTCGAATGCTAGAAACAATCTGCGGTTCCACTTGGAAAGATGAAACCATCACACAATCTTCAGCCGGGTAGAATCTCCAACCCGTAGTGTTAAGATGCTCTTGATCCTTAGAGATGTACAACGACGCCAGCATCTCACTAGCCTTTCTGCTCAAAGCATCAGCCACTACGTTTGACTTCCCAGGCTGGTATTTAAACTCACAGTCAAAATCCTTAAGCAACTCCATCCACCTACGCTGTCTCATATTCAAGTCAGGCTGCGAAACAGATACTGCAAACTCTTGTGGTCGGAGTATACCACAAATTGCTCGCCATACAGGTAGTGACGCCAAATCTTTAACGCAAAGACCACCGCTGCTAACTCCAAATCATGAACTGGGTAACGAGTCTCGTGCGGTTTCAACTGCCGCGAGGCATAAGCAATGACTCGACCATTCTGCATCAACACACAACCCAATCCATTAAGCGAAGCGTCAGAACAAACAACATAACCACCTGATCCGAACGGCAAAGCCAACACAGGCGCTGTAGTTAACTTCTCCTTGAGCAATTGGAAAGCATTCTCACACTGCTCAGTCCAAACAAACCGTTTATCCTTCTGGGTCAATTGGGTCATCGGCTTAGCTATAGAAGAAAACCCTTCAATGAAACGACGATAATAGCCAGCCAGCCCTAAGAAACTGCGAATCTCAGACACATTTCTCGGTCGCTCCCAGTTCAACACAGCATCCACTTTACTGGGATCCACAGAAATGCCATCTGCTGAAATTACATGGCCCAGAAATACTACGCGTTGCAACCAGAACTCGCACTTGGAAAACTTCGCATAAAACTGTTGCTCTCTCAACCTCTGAAGAACCATTACCAAGTGCTCCTTGTGCTCCCTCGGAGTCTTCGAGTACACCAGGATGTCATCTATAAAAACAATCACAAACTGATCTATGAACTCTCGGAAAACTCGGTTCATCAGATCCATGAAGACTGCAGGCGCGTTTGTCAACCCAAACGGCATCACCAAAAACTCAAAATGGCCGTACCTCGTACGAAATGCAGTCTTCGCGACATCTTGGTCCCTTACTCTAAGCTGATGGTACCCGGAACGAAGATCAATCTTAGAATACACCGCAGAACCTTCCAACTGATCAAACAGATCATCGATTCTCGGCAACGGGTACTTGTTCTTCACAGTGGCTTTATTCAACTGACGAAAATCAATGCACATCCGCATTGAGCCATCCTTCTTCTTTACAAACAAAATGGGCGCTCCCCACGGTGACATACTAGGGCGGATGAAACCCTTCTCCAGCAAATCATCTAACTGAACCTTGAGTTCTCTCAACTCCGCAGGTGCTAGACGATACGGGGCACGAGAAATCGGAGCTGTGCCTGGCAACAACTCTATGCTGAAGTCTATCTCCCGCCTCGGAGAAAAACCAGGAATCTCCTCCGGAAAAACGTCGGGAAAGTGTCGCACCACAGGAACGTCACTAAGCTGAACACTAGAAGAAGAAGACGCATCCAAAGCGTAAATCATAAAGCCAGCATTCCCCAAAGACAGCAAACTGAACATTTCCATCGCGGAAACCAACGGAATCTTCGATCTCGAGTCCTGGCCGTAGAAGTCCCACTTCTCACCAGACAAAGGCCTAAAGCGCACAATCCCATGGAAACAATCCACGGAGGCCCTATAGTTGGACAACACATCCATCCCAACTATACAATCGAAATCCCAAAGCATCAAACGAATCAAATTTGCTAACAAGGCATGCTCGCCAAAACGCAACACACCATCCAACAAAATCTCTTGCGAACACAGGCTTACACCACCGGGGGTAGAAACAGAAACAACATCACGCAAAGGGACGGTACATAAACCATGCTCAACAACAAAAGAATCGGAAATAAACGAATGTGAAGCACCGGTGTCAAACAACACACGAGCAGGAAAGTCAAAGACAAGACATGTACCTCCAATCACCCGGCTAGGTGTTTCCTCAGCCTGCTCTCTTGTGAAGGCGTTGACTTGAGCATGCTGGGGTCCTGAAAAGAAAAGCTGCGACGGCTGCCCAAAACGCGAAGGGCCAGGCTGCTGAAACGGCCTAATCTGAGTCTCACCAAAACGGGGCTGCTGAAACTGTTGAGAACGGCCCCTAGACTGACCCCCACGACCCTGATGCTGGGCCGCGGTCTGCTGTGCTCCAGCTGTCGGACACACTCTCGCAAAGTGCCCATACTGACCACAAAGGTTGCAGGAACCCTGCACACCAACACACTGCGTGGAAGGATGCTTCCCACCGCAAAAGCCACAAAACTCCACCCGAGAGCCACTGCTACTCGAGCTACCAGAACCAGAAGACCTAGAACCAGACTTCTTCTTAAACTGCTGACCGCGAGGTCGGAACCTACCACGGCCAGACTGCTGAGCTACCTGCTGTTGCTGCTGCTGCTGAGGAAAATGAGCGGACTGGGAACTCTGGGACGACTGAGCTCCCTGACCAACCGGTCGACCACCCTGCACTTCCTGAGCCACCTGCGCCCTACGATTACGACGACTCCTCATGCCCTCCTCAATGTGGATAGCAGTATCCACAGCTTCAGCATAAGATGAAGGCTTGCTTGTCAAAACACTCTGATAAAATTCTTCATTCAATCCTTCTACAAATCTGGTGAGCTTAGCCCTCTCCCGGCCAGCAACATGAGGAACAAAAGCCAAAAGCGCAGAAAATTTGCGAGCGTACTCGCGCTCCGTCGCAGAGCCCTGCTCTAGGAACTCAAACTCCCGCTCACGGGCAGCCACAAAGGAGTCGGGAACATACTCCTTCCTAAAGGTCTCACAGAAAACATCCCAAGAGAGCTCCACTCCAGTCTCCTCTAAGGTACGAGACGCACCTCGCCACCAACGCTCTGCGGCCTTCCTGAACAACAGAGTGACTAACCTCAACCGGAGATCGTTGTCATACTGAGCTCGATCGAAAAGGAGAATGACGTTATGAAGCCATGAATCAGCATCCTCGCTAGACTCGTCGCCATTGAAGATAGGAGGGCTCATCCTCTGAAACCTAGCAATCACGACATCTATCCTCTCTACCGGAGCCGGCGGAGCTACAGCCTCCTCCTCTCCACTACTCTCACGAGTATGACTAGGCGCGCTGTACTGATCCTCATTCTGTCCTCCTGATTCCTGGAAGAGACCCCTACCACGACCACGACGTCTAGGCGGCATCTAAAATACTCAGCAGGATAAGGAAAAACAGAACAGACACAGCATAGAAAGCATACAACACGAAATATGCAGCACGTAGTCATATAAGTCAAGCACATGCTATACGCAACACTGTGCCTAGACTCAAGTGTGATCAAAGGAATTGAGCTTATCCCAGTTTAAGCTCTGATACCAAAAATGTCAGGCCTCGTGCTCACAACAGACAAACACATGCGGAAGCTATCAAAAAGTGGGTAAAATTTTCGCTTATAGGCCCGACGGTTTGAAACATATAATTTAAAATACGACAATACGTAAAATAAGTTTACCAATTTAAAACAACCAACAACAAAGCATACATAAGTACCACATGTATCAAACTCCCCTACGGGTACAACAACAAAGCGCAGGGCATCCCCCTGGCCAGCTGATACATATATATATGCTATATGCTACTGGGACACACTAGCCACCTCCTGGGGCACCACCAGCTGGGTTAAACCCACGACCAGCTGTAGAACCTGGGTTTCCTGAAAACAACACAACAAAGAAACAAACCAAGCCCCGGAGGGACATGGGGTCAAACCCCAGTACGGAGAGCAAGTATAAATCAGCAATAAGCAGCAAGAATAAAATGCAGATGATATGCATGAGATGCTGGACAACAACCCAAAGACTCCAACCGGAAAAGAAAGTCAAAGCACAGCTCGACTGAATCTGCAACAAATGGTGGCCACTGGGTGTGTTCCAAGTGTGGTAGCTAGCCACTCGCCAGGACACAACACCTGAATACCAGATGCATCCAACAACTCGGCCCGTTGTTGCCCAACCTATGAACTGTGGTAGTTAGCCACTCGGCGCATAGGGGCTAACATAACCCAGCAGGGAGATGAGAGTGCGGTATAGCCGCTCGCCCTCACATCCTGGTAAGAAATCAACAACAGCAATACAA
>KQ992732.1:294040-314077 GCA_001598015.1 Dorcoceras hygrometricum
ATCAGATCTGCTACTAAATTTCACCAAAATTCGTAAATCTCAAACTTTCAAGAAATGCTCCACATACGATTCTCAACTCGAAAATGAAACCCAAACATTCACAATTAAATCTGAACCACCAGAGATCGCTAAAACACGATAAATTCGACAATTAATCCTTAACACAAATCCAGGTCTCACATGAAGTACGGGATTTTGGGTGATCGTGATGGCACTGATGTTGTCACAGAGAATGAGCGCTTCAGAAGCATCAATGCCATAGTCCTTCAGCTGGTGTTGAATACATAAGATCTGAGCACAACAGCTTCCTGCTGCTAGGTACTCTGCTTCAGCAGTGGATGTTGCAATGGATGTCTGCTTATTACTGAACCAGGAAATCAGTCGATCTCCTAAGAATTGACAAGTACTGCTTGTGCTTTTACGATCAATCCTACATCCTACGTAATCTGCATCACTATAATCGATTAGTTGAAAGCCTGAGTCTTTGGGATACCAAAGACCCACATTGGAAGTTCCTTTCAAATTTTTTAAAATCCTTTTCACGGCTATGTAATGTGATTGTTTAGGCTCTGCTTGAAATCTAGCACACATACAGACAGCAAACATGATGTCTGGTCTGCTAGCAGTTAAGTACAGCAGGTAGCCAATTATACCGCGATAAAGAGATACCTCAATGGCAGATCCAGCTTCGTCTTTATCCAGTTTGATTGAAGAGCTCATTGGGGTCGCAGCTGCTGAACAGTTGTCCGTGCCAAATTTCTTCAGCAGTTCTTTCGTATACTTAGCTTGGTTAATAAAAATTCCATTTTCCAGCTCTCAAACTTGTAAGCTCAGAGAGAATGTTAGCTCGCCCATCATGCTCATCTCAAATTTGTCCTGCATTAGCTTAGATAACTTTTGGCACAATTGGGGTTAGTTGACCCAAAACTAATGTCATCAACATATATATGTACTAATAAGACGTGATCAGCTTTGACAAATTTAAACAGTGTCTTATCAACTGTGCCTATTGTAAAATTATGCTCGATTAAGAATTTGGACAGTGTATCATACCAAGCTCTGGGTGCTTGCTTCAACCCATATAGAGATTTATCCAATTTATAAATGTGGTTTGGATATGTATGATCTACGAAGCCAGGAGGTTGTGCAACATACACTTCCTCTGTTAAATCGTGTTCCTATAACTGAATGATTTGAAGGTCTAGGTACAAGTTGCCATACGTTATTTCTCTTAAATTGATGAAGTTCCTCCTGCATAGCTTCTACCCAGCTTGGGTCTGCTAAGGCTTCATCTATTTCTTTTGGTTCTATATGCGAGATGAAAGCTGAATCAAAATGATCATGCAATATCTGGCTTCGTGTGAGAACAGCAGATTCAATGTTACCTATGACCTGCTCAGGTGGATGATTTCTATTCCACCGAAGATCAAGTCCAATTGGATTTGCTCCTTGTTCTGCTTGGATTACTTGCTGGATAGCCACTTCTGGATTTTCTGACACCAATTGATAATTAGCTTTGCTGGTTTGTGCGTCAGCTGTTGGTCTAGATACCAATTGATGTGAAGTACTCACACTGGTGCGTCAGATGTTGGTCTTTGTGTAGCAAGATCTGTTTGTGCAGCATATGCTTGAGCACTATCTGTTTGAGCAGCATCTTGTGCATTCGTCACTTCAGCTACAGCAGCAGGCACACTAGGTAAGATCTGATCCTGCGTTGAGTCAACGTTAGTCAAATCAATGACTACTGGATTACCTGTCAGATCTTGTTGAGCATTGTTGTGTGGTGTGTCCAGTGCTGGTTCCATCTCTGCTGAATGTCTTTGTGGTGCCACGTCATCATCGGAGTCATCAATGCTGGATGATTCTATACGCGTACATAGATCGTTAAGGCTCGCAGCCGAATTGGATCTAAAACTTGTCTCATCAAAGACAACGTGTGCTGACTCTTCAACAGTTAGACTCCTATTGTTGAATACTCAATAAGCTTTGCTCACTGCTGAACAGCCTAGAAAGATATCTGCATCATATTTTGCATCAAAAGCTGTTAGGTGCTTTTTGCCATTATTATGAATGAAACATCTACACCCAAACACCCTGAAATATGAAATATCAGGTTTCTTGACACTCCAGATCTCATATGGGGTTTTACCGTGCAACTTATTAATCATAGATCTGTTTTGAGTGTAGAAAGCTGTGTTAACTGCTTCTGCCCAGAATTTTTGTGAAATACCAGAATAAGCAATCATAGATCTAGCAGCTTCTTTTAAAGTATGATTTCTCCTCTCAGCAAACTCGTTCTGCTGAGGAGTTCTAGCTGCTGAAAGCTCATGCTTTATCCCAATGTCTTCTAGATAAGAAGTTAATTTATGATTTAAAAATTCAGTACCACGATCACTTCTTATCCTGTTGACTGTACAAGATCTGTCATTTTGCAAACGTTTTAAAAGGCGTATCAGTTGTTCAGCGGTATCAGATTTTGCCTTTAAAAACAACACCCAAGTGAATTTTGTAAAATCATCAATAACAACTAGGGTGTAGTTCGTTCCCCATAAGGTAGTTACGGGAATAGGACCAAAAAGATCCATATGTAAAAGCTCTAAGCTTTGGAAATAACGTTTACCGCCTTTCTTTTTAAAAGTAGATTTGATTTGTTTGCCAAGCTGACATGCGGCACAGATATTGTCCTTTGAAAAATTGATTTTGCGAAGACCAGAAACCATTTCATGCTGACTCAAATGAGCAAGAGTTTTAAAGTTTAGATGGTTCATTCGCTGATGCCACAACCAGCTCTTGGAAGAGTTGGATGCTAAGCAAATTTGTTCAGATCCCATTGGTTCTGACCAATTGATAATGTAGGTATTCCCCGATCTTTTACCTACCAATACAGTCAGTCCTTCTGGACTTTGAACTGTGCATGTGTGTTGTTGAAAATTAACTATGTAACCCTTGTCACATAGATGACTAATGCTAATCAAAATATAACGCAAGTTATCAACAACTAAGACATCTGATATAGAAATGTTACCGTGGATAAGCTTACCCTTATCCACAGTGTTACCATGAGCGTTATCACCAAACACAATTTTTGCTCCTCTGTGAGGTGTCACATCTGTTAGCAGCTTGTGGTTTCCAGTCATATGTCTTGCACAACCTCTGTCCAGGTACCATATGGTTGATTCATCAGCAGCTTTGTACCTATTGTCCTGCAATCATAATCATACTTAACCTTCTTAGAGTCACGTCTTTGTTGGTTCTGAACAAACGACTTGGATCCAGCTTTCGCCTTTTCCTTGTCAAGTCTGTTCTTTACGCAACCAGACTTAGAACTCTGGGGTCTGTCATAGCCAATACCAGATTTTCCTTTCTTATTCAATAGCTCCGAGATCTGGTCATCATATCGTACCGACTCACATGGATCATGTATCACACTAGCTTTGACAGAGTTCATCTTTTTGAACTTTTCATGTGCTAGATTTTGTACAAGTCTCTCCAAAGCTGCTTTCACCAGTATTGAAGCCTAAGCCAGTTCTTGTTGGCGCAGCCGCGGATCCGGATCCGGATCCCGGGGCGCAGCGGAAGATTTAAAAATATTTGCACCGGGAACGGTCAATACACAATAAAAATCAATAAAACATAGATAGGATGTTTTAGTTGTGGTACCTTGCTGGCGTCTAGGCGCCTGGCTCCGACCAGTTTCACAGGGAAACTGGCACTTCAACGGTTGGCGGTTGAGTTCTCCGAATCCAGTCCACGAATGAAATCACGGCTCCTTCATCAGTCTTCACTAGAAGACCTGAAGAATTTATCACGAACGGAATATCCTCCTCGCAGTGGTCGGAACAATTCCAACCACGGCGGCGGCGGCACACGGCGGCGGCGGCAGCGCGTGGAGAGGGGCGACGGCCGAGGAGTTGTGGAGGGAGGGAGGCGGCTACTAGACTAGGGTTATGAGTGTTGTATTGTGTCCCATGTAGCCCTAGGTCATGTATTTATATAGGTGGTACATGGGCTTGAACCAACCCAATGGGCCTGGGGTGGGCCCATGTCCATATGAACATTCGGTTCAAGTACCTCGCCGTGACTTCATCATAATCCCGATCGACGATCAGATCATACCGATCTACACAGTTCACAAAACTGAGTATTATGATGTGAAAACATTTTTCAGACCACCTAGTCCAAAATTGCAGTTTAGCCCCTCCAAGTTTCAAGGATAGTCAAACTAGCCCAAACTTTGGGGAAATTGCATTTTGACCCTGTTGACTTTTAGGAAGTCGCACTTCCATCCTTCCTCCTCCTATGCTCAACACATTGAGCTCAGTTTTCATGTGGGAATTGAGAAACCAGTACTTGTGTGACCCTCAATGGTTCAGAGATACAGCTAGCCGTGGGCCCACAACAATTGCGACTCCGAAATCACAATTTCGGACTGACCCATCGGACCATGGTAAAGCGCCTAGCGACATCGCCCCATGATCCTCTAGGTATCATTGATAGTGCCTGCAAGAACCAGTCGGTCATGGTTAGCGTACAGTACGGTCCTTTCAACACATATATCCCGATCAGATCAACGACCATTTGTAAATCGAGAGTCGCTAGAGATACAATAACTATGCATACATCTCGGAGATCAAATAGTGACATCGCGTGTGTTACTAGGTAAACCCATTTACCTAAAACACATCTAGTACTCTGGCCAGAGATTTATCACACTATTATCTCCTCAGATAGCATAGGATATCTACGAACAAAGGCGAGCGGTGAATCCTCGACAACGAAGCATCGACTCCTACATGCATCGGGACCTCACCCAATCCCGCCACCTAATGACCCCAGCTGAGTCGGTAAACGGGTCAAAGTGAGGCACCTATCATGTAGTGTCTCAATGACATTTCAGTAGTGAGGACTAATCAGTACAACCAAGACCTCGGACTTATCCACTCGAAAAATGGTAACCATTTGGAAAGTCCGAATGAGGGTTGTTCGATAGATCACCAGGTCACTATCCATCTGCATGCTCAGAACATCACAATGTTCCCTACCAATGAAACGAGGTACTTCGCATCGCAGACGCTAGTCTCAAGCTCGGGCGGCCTTATCCTCATTTTGACGGCCCAATCGACTAGGAACGAGTTCAGAATACACAGTGACTATTAGATGTGTTTCATGATAGCCATCATATCCACTATCACATCTAACATACACTATGGTGCATTCTAGGTCTTTATCCAACACAATTGTTAACATTATAACATAAACGAATTTCATAAATAAAGATCGTTATACCAAAGAGTCAATAAACCCACACGCCACAAGTTGGCTAGTTGGGCATCTACTCTAACAGTTCTATCATTCGCTGGCTTCTGAATCTCACACAGCTTGTCTAGAGAGATAGAAGACTGGGTCCAGGAGCTCATTATCGAATTTAATTTTTCAATTTCAGACTCGAGCTCACAGGACTTTGATCTCAACAATTCATTCTCAGCCTTCAGCTTATTCAACTCGATTTGTAAACTGTCAGCTTCACAAAGTTCAACAGTTCTTGGTTCTACTGAACTATTTTTCAAATCAGCGTTTTCAGCTTTAACTTCCTCGAATGGGAGAGAAAGCTTCATGTACTCTTTGACCATATCATTAAGTGCACTGACAAGGTCTTCTCGTGAAAATTCAATATTGGAAAAATCAAATACCTCGTCATCTGAAGTTTGATCAGCCATGAGACTGTGAACTTCCTCCTGTTCACTATCGCTGGATGAGGAACTGCTGGATGAGGAATCTGAATCGGTATCAGCCCAGTTCCTGTTGCTTTCCTCAGCAACCAGTACTTTGCGATCATTCTTGCGGCTGGGTCTTTTATCACCTCTTGTTCTCATCCTCCTATCTTTTGATCTTTCCTTGGATCTTTCATCTGTTTTCTCATCCCTTCTGTATCGATCCTCCTTCTTTTCATCTCTTTTGCATCTATCTTCCTTCTTTGGCCTGTTGCAATCAGCTGCAAAGTGCCCTGTACGTCCACAACTAAACAGTTCATATAAGTTGTAACTTTATCATTTTTATGGACATTATTATAAGGAGTAGAAGGATTGTAGGATCTTCTCAAGTATTTCCCAAACTTCTTAACGAAGAGGGACATGGCGTCATTGCTGAGTTGATCAGCTGTCTTGCTAGTGCTGGGAGAGCACTGTTCTGATGTTGTAGCTGCTAGCGCTTTGGTCGGCTGGGAGGTTGATGGTCCAGCTTCTGCTCTTGTTTCTAACTCGAACTCATAAGCTTTAAGGTTTGCAAATAGAGTGAAGCTCCAGCTTATTGAGATCCTTGGACTCCCGCATGGCCATCGTCTTAACGTCCCATTCCCAGGGCAACGCTCTCATCGCCTTTAAAGCCAACTCACGGTTGCTATATTCTTTTCCCAAGCTAGTCAACTCAATCACCACGGCACTGAATCGCTCATCAAACTCCGTCATTGTTTCTCCATCCTTCATCTTCATAGATTCATATGTCTGCTGAGCGGCAGTCAGCTTGTTCTCTTTTGTCTCATCGTTTCCTTCACATATTTGTGTCAGCTTTTCCCAAATATCTTTTGCTGTGGCACATGTTTTTATCTTGCTGAACATGTTTTTGTCCAGTGTCTTGTAGAGAATGTCCCTGGCCACATTGTCCAGATTTTCTTTCTTTTTGTCTTCGTTGGTGTACTCATGTCTGCTCATCTCTAGATACTAGGGCTCGCCATTAGATATAGCAAATGCCAAGTTTGGCTTCATAATTTTCATCGGCCCTTCTGTCATAACTGACCACATGTCATCATCCTGAGCAGCCAGATGCGCTTGCATGCGAATCTTCCAGTAATCGTAGTCCTCCTTAGAAAACATGGGAATTTTTTTGTGAGAAGTAGATTCTTTAAAATATGATAAGCACAAGTATCAGACTGTTCAATAACTGAGATGCGCAGGCTCTGATACCAATTGATAGGATCAATGTGGCTCGAAAAACAGGCCTAGGAGTTCAGAATGGGGGGTTAAATGAACTCCTTGGTATTTTAAGTATTTTCGAAACCTTTAAAACGACTTTTACAAGCAGCCGCTTAACTTAAATCCGAGTTACCAGATTTAAGGTATCTCAGTCTTAAATCAGATTTCTCAACTAACAAATATTTTGCGTAAATAAGTTGATTAATCTGTGAACAGTGAAGGATTAAATAAATTCGATAAGTAAAATTTCAGGGTCAAGGATTTGTTTATGGAAGTTCGGATATCAATATCCTACGTCTCCCCTTCTTCCTTTTCAGGAAGGTTCCACTAGGAGATTTGATGTTTACAACCTCTGTAACCACCCAGTCACCGAGCCTCGCTCCAGGTGAACTCCTACCAACACCAAATAACACGCAGAAGCAGCTGCTGAATACAACACTTAGTATATTTCTATCAAACGGCTTTGTGTAGAAAGTTTGTTACAGACTCAACAATAACTGATACAATGGAATGCAAAGCTATTGAGACTGTAAATCTTCTTGTTTTAACAATAAAACTTGATTACACAAGGTAACCAGAAGATGTATCTCGAATGTAATAATCTGTGAATATCAAGGATGATGAGCAGCTGCTGAATACAACACTTAGTATATTTCTATCAAACGGCTTTGTGTAGAAAGTTTGTTACAGACTCAACAATAACTGATACAATGGAATGCAAAGCTATTGAGACTGTAAATCTTCTTGTTTTAACAATAAAACTTGATTACACAAGGTAACCAGAAGATGTATCTCGAATGTAATATCTGTGAATATCAAGGATGATGTTCTTCGAGATGGGTTACTGGACTTTTAATAATTTCTGCAATATGTGCTTTCCAGTAACTTGTGTGAGCTTTTGAAAGATAGTATCGATTGACAAAAAGCTCGAGAGTGATGGAAACTTTGAATAACAGAGTGAAGGAGAGACGAATAGAGAGCGAGAGGGCGAGAGCTTCTTCAATTCAAAATCCAGCTATTTATACCCTTCGTCCACAACGGTCATTAAATCTCGCCAAGGAAACAAAATCCCTTTTTGAATATATGTTCATCGCAATATTCTGCTCCACTAGAGGTAAATTGCGCTTCGTCAGAGCCAAAATGTCGTTTATCCATATTTGTGCAAACACCATAAAACGTCCTCTGTATACTGCGTACTATTTACCCAAAATAGCACTGACAGTGTTTCCTTAATTCCAGGAAATTGTACGATTCAATCTTCACCATTGATTCTTTCCATTTGAACATTGATAGCGTTTGAGTCGATTCGTCGTTTGCGCCTGAATGTGTTCCCTTAATTTCTCTCATCGTTGTTTGTGTAGATACAGCTGAATAGAGAAAGATACTTGAAAATATGCAACAGTTGAGTTCTTTAACACTTGAGTTATTCCAACAGCTGAATACTTCAACAACTGAAATACTTTCCCCGTTACTCATAAATTCTGACATTTGAATATTTCATAACTAATATCAAAATAACTGTACTCAACATCTGAAATAAACAGAGGTAGCTGTGTATTTGCAACATCTGAATGAAACAACTGAATGTATCAACTGATACTGTTTTGATGTCTGAACGCTCTGTTAACCCAAAATCTGAATACTCCCAACAAGTCACTTCTGATTCAAAGTAGCTTTATCCAAAAACTGAATACATCCACTTCTGAAGTACTGAAATCTGAGATAACTGAATAGACACTGTTTACTACTGAGATACTCGAAACTGAAAAAATAGATCACAAACTGTTACTCAAATTTGAATGCCCTATGCTTCCAACAATAGATCTTCCACTGTAGCTCACTTCTGAATACACTGTTACCGAAATCTGAACTAATCTAAAACGCTAAATCTGTTCCAAAACATTGACCTGACAACAATAATGACGTCATGTCTTCTAAACTTCAATACACAGAAATGACGTCACTACTTCTGTGCATTTCGAAATACTGGGATGATGTCACGACATTTGAAAGTCAATTCATTATGTGATAGTCAACCCAACATCTGAATTATGTGCAACTGTTAATTACTACAACTTACTGACTGTCCAGAAGTTACTTTTGAATTAAGTACTTGTCTCATTTTTTGTTATCACCAAAACTAATAAATTTTACCTTAACAGTTTTTGAAGTTTTTCAAACACAGAGTTGAGTTAAAGAAGATTTCTTGATAAAGTATTGGTTAATTGAAGTTTTGATCAGAATTGTTTGTTAGAAAATATTTTACGATGTTCGATCCAGTTTCTTCATGAAAATTCTGGGATGTTCTGCAAGAAGCTTACTATGAGACCTGGATTTGTGTTTAAGATTAAATGTAAGAATTAATCGGTGTTTAGAGATTATTGGTGGTTTAAGATCTCTGCTTGGATGTTTAAGTAGTAATTTCGGGTCAAATTCCTCACTTATAACAATTCTGGAGGTTTTCGTATTTTTTTGAAGTATGGGGAGATATCTGTCAGCAGACATGGTGACGTCATGTTTTCTGTTGTTGTGCGTTGACATAGTAATTGCTAACGTAAGCTTTGCTGTTGAGTTAGCGCGTATTGTTCTTTGTATTGGTTTCTGTCGACAACGATTGGATTGGTTTGTAACTACGTCGTTTAGATTAGTAGAAGCGACGCCGTTTCAGGTAGCAAGCAGATATCTACTGTTGAGAAGTCTGCCAGCAGATAACGTAGGAACCAGTCATGGGGAAACTAGCTTGTTTTTGTGTTGAGCGCTATACGACACCATTTTGAGGAGCTAGTGACATAAGCATATCTGTTTCATTTTGATCAGCAGACGTCAACGTTAGTCAATGTCACTGTAGCTTGCGACTGGTGGTGGTTACTGTATCTTGCGTCTCGATAACCAGCTGTTGGCAGAAAGTATTACTTAATCTATGCGACGCTGTTTTAATTAGTTGCAACGCTGCATTTTAGATGTCGTGATTGGTACCAGCTTTTGGAAGGATTTCACGCGAGAGAAACCAGCCGATGGTTTTAGGCGACCAGCTGATGGCAGATATGATGACGTAAGCGGTGCGACGTCGTTTTGTTAAGTCGCTGCGACATCATTTTGATTAGCGTTGTTTGAGAATTCAGCAGTTGATTCTTTGCATCTCCTGGTTATAGTGTACCTGCTGGTTTGTCGTGGATGTTCCTAACCAGCTTTTGCGAGATGTATTTAAGGAAGACTTGGTCTTCGATTTCAAGCACCAGATCCCATACTTAGCGAAATATTATCTTGGTTTTCGACCTTTGTTCTTCGAACCCTAGTACTGTTTGCCGTAGCTTTTCTCCGGCCATTCCCGTCGTTTTCGACCCCCGTTTAGCACGTTTGAGGTAGCGTTGGACTCCTCTTGAGAATCTCTTCCTTTCTATACCATTCTTGGAGGTTGTCGTTGGCTAGAGCGAGATCACAAAGTTGCTTTCTTCGGCCGTGTGTTGCATCGTTGAGGTAGAACTTCGAATTGTTGTTGAGATCTTATTATTAGCCTTTGTTTAAGCTTCTTGTTACTTGTATTGTTGAATTTGATCGCTGGTAGAGTGAATGAATCCCAATCGTGAGTTTCTATAATTGGCCGTGACCTTCTGTGTTGAGCCTGAGATCTGTTGTGTGTACCTAGCAGGTTGCAATCCAGATCTCTCGGGCCTGTTTTGTGGTAATTGTTGCACAGAAGTATAAGGTACGGATTTGAGCTTGATGTAGCTGGGAATTGGCGTGATATTAAATGCTAGATGGCTGTTGTGCATTCCCGTGGACGTTGTTGTGTGCATATGTGATTGCTGTTGTTTGTTTAGCTGCTACGTTTATGCATACACGCATTTCCCATATTGCATTCATATTCTGTTGCAGCCATTGCTTTGTATTCCGTTGTATTGCTGTTGTTTCTTACCAGGATGCGAGGGCGAGCGGCAATACCGCACTCTCATCTCCCTGCTGGGATTAGTTAGCCACCATGCACCGAGTGGTTAACTACCACAGTTCATGGGCGAGGCAACAGCAGGTTGAGTTGTTTGATGCATCTGGTATTTGGGTGGAGTGTCAAGGAGAGTGGCTCATTACCACACTTTGAACTCACCCCGTGTCCACTGATTCGTTGCTGATCTCGTGAAGCTATGTTTGAGTTCCCTGGCTCCCTTGTTGGTTGTAGCCTTCAGCTGTTATCCAGTGTCTCATGCATAGCATCTGCATTTTATCTTATGCATTCTTTTAGCTATTTCTGTTGCTCTCCGTACTGGGGTTTGACCCCATATCCCTCTGGGGCTTGGTTTGTTTCCTTGTTTGTGTTGTTTTCAGGGAACCCAGGTTTTACAGCTGGTCGTGGTTTTAATCCAGCTGGTGGTGCCCCAGGAGGTGGTTAGCGTGTCCCAGTTACGTATAGCATATTTATATGTATCAGTACTGTTAGCCAGGGGATGACCTGTGTTTTGTTGTTGTATCCAGTTGTTGGAGTCTGATACATCTTGCCGTTGTTGCAATTGTTATGCTATACTGTAGTTTGTTTTCATAAACTGTGATATCTATTTTGAGTATCGCACTATTTTAAATTATATCGTTTTAAACCGTCAGGCCAAAAGCGAAAATTTTACCCGCTTTTTAATAGCTTCCGCTTGTGTTTGTATGTTTT
Organism: Dorcoceras hygrometricum; assembly: GCA_001598015.1. Classification (NCBI taxonomy): domain Eukaryota; kingdom Viridiplantae; phylum Streptophyta; class Magnoliopsida; order Lamiales; family Gesneriaceae; genus Dorcoceras; species Dorcoceras hygrometricum. Next base: position 305,660 of record KQ992732.1, read on the forward strand.
ATCTCTGATAGGAGCACGAGGCCTGTCATTTTTGGTTTCAGAGATTAAGCTGGGATAAGCTCAATTTCTTTGATTTCACTCGAGTCTAGGAACAGTGTTGTGTGTTGCATGTGCTTGACTATGTGACTACGTGCTGGATATTTTTGTGTTATATGCTATCTATGTTGTATCTGTTCTGTCTTTCTTGATCCTGTTGAGTGTTTTTGGTAGATGCCGCCTAGACGTCGTGGTAGAGGTAGGGGCAGTTTGAGGAATCGGCAGGACAGAATGAGGATCGGCGTAATGCTCCTAGTCGTTCTAGTAGTAGGCATGATGAGGAGGGGGAAGTTGGTGACTTGCCTCCCCCGATGGAGCGGATGGATGTTGTTATAGCACGATTTCAGCGGATGAACCCTCCAGTCTCGGCGTAATGCTCCTAGTCGTTCTAGTAGTAGGCATGATGAGGAGGGGGAAGTTGGTGACTTGCCTCCCCCGATGGAGCGGATGGATGTTGTTATAGCACGATTTCAGCGGATGAACCCTCCAGTCTTTAATGGTGATGAGTCCAGTGAGGATGTGGACTCGTGGCTCCGGAACATTATTGGCTTTTTGATCGGGTGCAATATGATGATGATCTTCGGCTGAGTTTAGCGACCCTTTTGCTTAGGAAGGCTGCAGAGCGCTGGTGGAGAGGCGCTTCGAGTACCTTTTTGGAGACCGGTGTTGGGATCTCTTGGGATAGTTTTTGCGTGACCTTCCGGCAGGAGAATGTGCCCGAGTCTTATTTGAACGCCCGGGAGCGAGAGTTCGACCATCTGGAGCAGGGTTCCATGACTGTTCGGGAGTATGCTAGGAAGTTTTCTTCTGTGCTGGCGTACGTTCCCCATGTTTCTGGCCGTGAGAGGGCCAAGCGGACTAGATTTCTTGTGGGCTTGAACGAAGAGTTGTATCAGATGGTGTTGACCAGTAAGCCCAAGACCTATGCTGAGGCGGTGGATAGTGCCATCGACATTGAGGAAGGTTTACGTAGCCGTCGTGCTCGTCGGCAGCAGGCACCCCTGGGTGGTCATCCTGCTATTCAGGGAGCGCAGTCTTCACGCCGTCAGTGGTTTCGACCCCGAGGTCAGCAGTTCAAGAAGAAGTCGTGTTCTGGATCTTCTGGTTCAGGCAGCTCGAGTAGCAGTGGATCTCGGGCTGAGTTTTGTGGCTTTTGTGGTGGAGCATCCGTGCAGGGTTCCTGCAACCTTTGTGGTCAGTACGGGCATTTTTCTATAGTGTGTCCGTCAGCTGGATCACAGCAGACCGCGGCCTAGCCTCAGGGTCGTGGAGGTCAGTCTAGGGGTCGTTCCCCTCAGTGGCAGCAGCCCTGGTTGGGTGAGACTCAGTTCAGGCCTTTCCAGCAGCCTGGACCTTCGCGTTTTGGGCAGTCGTCTCAGCCTTTCTACTCTGGACCCCAGCATGCTCAAGTCAACGCCATCACTAGGGAGCAGGAGGAGGAGACACCTAGCCGGGTGATCGCAGGTACTTGCTTTGTTTTTGACTTTCCTGCGCGTGTGTTGTTTGACACTGGTGCATCGCATTTGTTCATTTCTGATTCGTTTGTTGTTGAGCATGGTTTGTGTACCATTCCCTTGCGCGATGCCGTTTCTGTTTCTACCCCTGGCGGCGTGAGCTTGTTTTCCCAGGAGGTTTTGTTAGATGGCGTGTTGCGGTTTGGTGAACATTTGTTGGTGGCGAGTTTGATCCGTTTGATGTTATGGGATTTTGATTGCATAGTTGGGATGGATGTGCTGTCCAACTATCGGGCCTCTGTGGATTGCTTCCATGGTATTGTTCGTTTTAGGCCTTTGTCTTACGAGAAGTGGGACTTCTACGGCCAGGATTCTCGATCGAAGATCCCGCTAGTATCAACGATGGAGATGTTTAGTTTTTTGTCCTTGGGGAATGCTGGTTTTCTGATCTACGCTTTGGATGCGTCTTCTTCTTCTCGTGTTCAGCTTAGTGACGTTCCCGTGGTGCGACACTTTCCCGAAGTGTTTTCGGAGGAGATTCCTGGTTTTCCTCCGAGGCGGGAGATTGACTTCAGCATAGAGCTGGTGCCTGGAACAGCTCCTATTTCTCGTGTTCCATATATTCTGGCGCCTGCGGAGTTGAGAGAACTCAAGGTACAGTTAGATGATTTGCTGGAGAAAGGTTTCATCCGACCTAGTATGTCGTCGTGGGGAGAACCCATATTGTTTGTGAAGAAGAAGGATGGCTCAATGCGGATGTGCATTGATTTTTGCCAGCTGAACAAAGCTACTGTCAAGAACAAGTACCCGTTACCGAGAATCGATGATCTGTTCGATCAGTTGCAAGTTTCTGCGATGTACTCGAAGATTGATCTTCGTTCCGGGTACCATCAGCTCAGAGTGAGGATCAAGATGTCGCGAAGACTGCGTTTCGTACGAGGTACGGACACTTTGAGTTTTTGGTGATGCCGTTTGGGTTGACCAACGCGCCTGCAGTCTTTATGTATCTGATGAACCGGGTTTTTAGAGAGTTCATAGAACAGTTTGTGATTGTTTTTATTGATGACATCTTTGTTTATTCCAAGACTCCGAGGGAGCACAAAGAGCACTTGGGAATGGTTCTTCATATATTGAGAGAGCAGCAGTTGTATGCGAACTTTTCCAAGTGCGAGTTTTGTTAGATCGCGTTGTATTTCTGGGTCATGTCATTTCAGCTGAGGGGATTTCTGTGGATCCCAGTAAGGTTGATGTTGTTCTAAACTGGGAGCGTCCCAGGAATGTGTCTGAGATTCGCAGTTTCTTGGGTCTGGCTGGCTATTACCGTCGTTCATCGAAGGATTTTCTAGTATAGCAAATCCGATGACTCAATTGACCCAGAAGGACAAGCGGTTTGTGTGGTCTGAGCAGTGTGAGAATGCGTTTCAACTGCTGAAGGAGAAGTTGACTACTGTACCTGTGTTGTCTTTGCCGTCCGGATCAGGTGGTTTCGTTGTTTGTTCTGACGCTTCGCTCAATGGATTGGGCTGTGTTTTGATGCAGAATGGTCGAGTCATTGCGTATGACTCGTGGCAGTTGAAACCACATGAGACTCGTTATCCAGTCCATGATTTGGAATTAGCAGCGGTGGTCTTTGCGTTGAAGATCTGGCGTCACTACCTGTATTGTGAGCAGTTTGTGGTGTACTCTGACCACAAAAGTTTACAGTATTTGTTTTCACAGCCTGACTTGAACATGAGACAGCGTCGATGGATGGAGTTTCTGAAGGACTTTGATTGTGAAATCAAATACCAGCCTGGGAAGTCGAACGTAGTGGCTGATGCTTTGAGCAGGAAGGCTAGTGAGATGCTTGCTTCGTTGTACATCTCCAAGGATCAAAAGCATCTTAACATTACTGGTTGGAGATTCTATCCGGCTGAGGATTGTGTCGGGCATCGTGCTCTATACAGAGTAAAAACCCAAACACATGCGGAAGCTTATCAAAAAGTGGGTAAAATTTTCGATTTTAGGCCCGACGGTTTAAAACATATAATTTAAAATAGAACAATACTCAAAATAAGTTCCCAGTTACAAAACCACGAATGCTAGCATAACAACCAGACACAAATAACATTTACCATACTCCCCAACGGGATACAACAACAAAGAACAGGGCATCCCCCTGGCTAACTGATACATATATATAAATATGCTATACGCAACTGGGACACGCTAACTACCTCCCGGGGCACCACTAAAAACATATAATTAAAATAGCAGAATACTCAAAATAAGTTCCCAGTTACAAAACCACGAATGCTAGCATAACAACCAGACACAAATAACATGTACCATACTCCCCAACGGGATACAACAACAAAGAACAGGGCATCCCCCTGGCTAACTGATACATATATATAAATATGCTATACGCAACTGGGACACGCTAACTACCTCCCGGGGCACCACCAGCTGGGTTAAAACCACGACCAGCTGTAAAACCTGGGTTTCCTGAAAACAACACAAACAAGGAAACAAACCAAGCCCCAGAGGGACATGGGGTCAAACCCCAGTACGGAGAGCAAAAGAAACAGCTAAGGAAATGCATAAGATAAAATGCAGATGCTATGCATGAGACACCGGATTTCAACGGAAAGCTCGACCCTCAAGGGAGCTAAGGAACTCAAACATAGCTCCAAGAATCATCAACAACGAATAGTGGCCACGGGGTGTGTTCACAGTGTGGTAATGAGCCACTCGCCATGACACTACACCCAAATACCAGATGCATCAAACAGCTCAACCTGCTGTTGCCTCGCCCAGGAACTGTGGTAGTAACCACTCGGCGCATGGTGGCTAACGATCCCAGCAGGGAGATGAGAGTGTGGTATCGCCGCTCGCCCTCACATCCTGGTAAGAATCAACAATAGCAATACAAGATACAAGGCTGCAAAATACGATACGCAAGGGATCTGAAATATGTGTGAACAAATGCGTGTATGCAATTCACATACAAACAGCTAACATAAACACCAATTCTCAGCAAGCAATACATAGATAGGTTCACCGAAATATCCCAGCAGCCACGCATAATATCTCATGCCAATTCCTAGCTACATCAAGCTCAGATCCGTACCTTAATTCTTCTGAGCTATAATTAGCACACGCTGGTTACCACAAGGAATCCCGAAGACTCTGGTAAAAGCCTGATAAACACACGACATACACAACATAAATCTAACGGGATGCTAAACAAGCTCACGACCGGGAGTCACACTCAACCAGCTGCCCAATATACCTCAACAGTTAAACGAGAAGCTTAAAACTATGGCTAGGAACAAGGTCTCACCAAAAACCCGAACGTAGTTCTACCCGGTCGACGCAACACTCGAACGGCAGCAACTTCGCGTTCCTTGACTAGCCAATTACAGCTTCTAAAACTGGTGTAGAATGGTAGAGCTTCTCGAGAGGAGTCCAAAGCTACTTCGCACGAGCAAAACAACCACCGGAAACGACGGGAATCCACCGGAATAGCTCACGGTGAATAGTAATGAGGGTTTGATAAACAGGGGTCGACAATCGGGGAAATATTTCTAAGTATGGGAACTAATAATCCACAACGAAGACCAAGTCTTGCTATTTATAAAACTCTTAACTGCTGCTACCAACCCAGGAGCGCATTTCCACCGAAAAAACTAGCAGGAGCAACAGTCGACGTATTCTCCACAATTAACGACCCTCGACTGCCAGCAGCAACAATAACAAAAAGGGCTTCTAACGCTAAGCCAAAACGGCGTCGCAGCGACTAAACCAAACGACATCGCCTAAACTCCACTGTTCCTACTGCCAGCAGCTGGACATCCACTCGCAAGACCAAAACAACATAAAACACTACCCCCTGCTGCTACCAACATCAATACGCGGCGTTGAAACTAACTCAAACGAAGACGCATCCTCTTCGCGCTACAGGAAAGTTGACCCGCGTTGACAACCAGCAGGCATACAAATAACGCGATAACACCCATCGACTAACGACAGTAAAGTCTATGTCATCCACACAACGCTCAACAGCAATGTTTACGTCGACATATCTGTTATCAGCAGGTATAAAACTCAAAAGGACATCGTATCTCGCCCGATTCAAAAACACGCTAATTCAACCAGCAACTAGTTCCTATACTCTCGACTGATAACAGCAAGGCTTACGTCAGCGCCTTCGATGCCCACACACAACGTGACGTCAGCAAACTGTCACCAGCTCAGGCACCCAAACTCAAAAATACAAAAATCACCAGAATCGTTCTAAGGAAGGAATTCGACCCAAAATACGACTCAAACATCGAAACAGAGATTCTTAACCACAGAAATCTCTAAACAACCAATCAATTCCAACAATCAATCGTAATTAATAATTCCAAGTCTCACAACTCTCCCCCACTAAAAAGGATTTCGTCTCCGAAATCAAACAACAATTCTGAATCAACAAAACAACAGCAGAGACCAGAATAGACTAAAAACTAACACCAGAACTCGCCCAACACAAGGCCAAGAGTTCAAGATAACTGAGCAAACAATTTACAACATCTAGGGAAGGAATACAACAAAAACTACAAGCTACTGGATAATCTAGCTCAACAGCTGCTCAAACAGATGCGGCCACTCGCGCTGCATCTTTTCTTCCAGCTCCCAAGTAGCTTCTTCCCTACCATGCTTGCTCCATTGTACCATTACCAGCAGAATGGTTTTATTCCTCAGCTGTTTCTCTTTTCTGCCAAGTATCTGCAAAGGATATTCCTGATAGCTCAACGACTGATCTAGCTCTACCTCGTCAGTTCCAAGCACATGAGACGGATCTGGCTCATATTTCCTCAACATCGACACATGAAACACATCGTGAAGAGAGGACAACTCTGACGGCAACAACAATCGATACGCTAAAGGGCCAATCCTCTCGACAATCTCATACGGACCAACGTAACGAGGGGCTAACTTTCCTTTGCGTCCAAAGCGCATCACACTGCGAAACGGAGAAACCTTGAGAAATACACAATCACCAACCTGAAACTCAAGAGGTCGACACCTCTTATTCGCATAACTGGCTTGGCGATCCTGGGAAGCTTTCATCCGCTGTCTTATTAGATCGACATGATCCTTCATTTGCTGCACAAAATCAGGGGCAGATAGCTGCTTCTCGCCCACTTCTTCCCAACAAACTGGCGATCTGCACGTCCTGCCATACAAAGCCTCAAAAGGCGCCATACCAATCGTAACTTGGTAGCTGTTATTATACGAAAATTCGACCAAGGACAACGCGTCTTGCCAGCTACCTCCGAAATCCAACAAAACAGCGCGCAACATATCCTCCAACGTCTGGATAGTTCGCTCAGATTGGCCATCGGTTTGGGGATGATACGCGGTACTCATAGCCAATCTAGTGCCCAAAGTTGTCTGCAAACTCTTCCAAAACCCTGGAAGTAAACCTCGGATCTCGGTCGGACACGATTGAAACAGGCACACCGTGCAGTCTAACAACAAAGTCAACGTACAACTTCGCCATCTTCTTCAACGAGAAGGTCATCCCATAGGGAATGAAGTGTGCAGACTTCGACAAACGGTCAACAACTACCCAAATAGCGTCGCATCCTCGGCTGGAACGAGGCAGATGCGTCACGAAATCCATCGCAATGTGCTCCCAATTCCATTGGGGCACCTCTAAACTCTGCAACAGACCATCGGGTCTCGACCTTTCGGCCTTTACCATCTGGCAATTCAAACAACGAGCAACGAAACCAGCAACGTCACTCTTCAGGCCAGCCCACCAAAAGTGCGGCTTCAAGGCATGGTACATCTTCCGTGCACCAGGATCAACACTATGTCTGCTGCAGTGCGCCTCACGAAGGATCTCCTCCTTCAAATCAATCAAATTGGGCACAACCAACCTATCCCGAAAACGCAAACAACCATCTGACGAGACAGAATAATCCTCAATTTCGCCAGCCCTGACCTTCAACTTCAACTCGTTGATATATGGATCGGTCCTCTGAGCTGCTCGAATGCTGGAAACAACCTGCGGTTCCACTTGGAACGATGAAACCATCACACAATCCTCAGCCGGGTAAAATCTCCAACCCGTAGTGTTAAGATGCTCTTGGTCCTTAGAGATGTACAACGAAGCAATCATCTCACTAGCCTTCCTGCTCAAAGCATCGGCCACTACGTTCGACTTCCCAGGCTGGTATTTAATCTCACAGTCAAAGTCCTTTAGCAGCTCCATCCACCGACGCTGTCTCATGTTCAAGTCAGGCTGCGAAAACAAATACTGCAAACTCTTGTGGTCGGAGTATACCACAAACTGCTCGCCATACAGGTAGTGACGCCAAATCTTTAATGCAAAGACCACTGCTGCTAACTCCAAGTCATGAACTGGGTAACGAGTCTCGTACGGTTTCAACTGCCGCGAGGCATACGCAATGACTCGACCATTCTGCATCAACACACAACCCAATCCATTAAGCGAAGCATCAGAACAAACCACAAAACCACCTGAATCGGACGGCAGAGCCAACACAGGCGCAGTAGTAAACTTTTCCTTGAGCAGTTGAAACGCTTTCTCACACTGCTCAGTCCAAACAAACCGTCTATCTTTCTGGGTCAATTGGGTCATCGGCTTCGCTATACTAGAGAATCCCTCAATGAAACGACGATAATAGCCAGCCAGACCTAAGAAACTGCGAATCTCAGACACATTTCTCGGTCGCTCCCAATTCAAAACAGCATCCACTTTACTGGGATCCACAGAAATGCCATCCGCTGAAATGACATGACCCAGAAATACCACACGATCTAACCAAAACTCGCACTTGGAAAACTTTGCATACAACTTCTGCTCTCTCAACCTCTGAAGAACCATTTCCAAGTGCTCCTTGTGCTCCCTCGGAGTCTTTGAGTAAAC
>KQ992732.1:330945-346938 GCA_001598015.1 Dorcoceras hygrometricum
AATAGTAACGAGGGTTTGAGAAACAGGGGTCGACAATCGGGGAAATATTTCTAAGTATGGGAACTAATAATCCACAACGAAGACCAAGTCTTGCTATTTATAAAACTCTTAACTGCTGCTACCAGCAAGAGCGCATTTCCACCGAAAAAACTAGCAGGAGCAACAGTCGACGTATTCTCCACAATTAACGACCCTCGCACTCTTAACTGCTGCTACCAGCAGGAGCGCATTTCCACCGACAAAAACTAGCAGGAGCAACAGTCGACGTATTCTCCACAATTAACGACCCTCGACTGCCAGCAGCAACAATAACAAAAAGGGCTTCTAACGCTAATCCAAAACGGCGTCGCAGCGACTAAACCAAACGACTTCGCCTAAAATCCACTGTCCTACTGCCAGCAGCTGGACATCCACTCGCAAGACCAAAACAACATAAAACACTACCCCCTTCTGCTACCAACATCAATACGCAGCGTTGCAACTAACTCAAACGACGACGCATCCTCTTCGCGCTACAGGAAATTTGACCCACCCGCGTTGACAACCAGCATGCATACAAATAACGCGATAACACCCATCGACTGATGACAGTAAAGTATACGTCATCCACACAACGCTCAACAGCAATGTTTACGTCGACATATCTATTATCAGCAGGTACAAAACTCAAAACGACATCGTATCTCGCCCGATACAAAAACACGCTAATTCAACCAGCAACTGATTCCTATACTCTCGACTGATAACAGCAAGGCTTACATCAACGCCTTCGATGCCCACACACAACATGACGTCAGCAAACTGTCACCAGCTCAGGCACTCAAACTCAAAAATACAAAAATCACCAGATCGTTCTAAGGAAGGAATTCGACCCAAAATACGACTCAAACATCGAAACAGAGATTCTAAACCACGGAAATCTCTAAACAACCGATCAATTCCAACAATCAATCGTAATTAATAATTCCAAGTCTCACAATTGTGTTGTGGTTTCATCGTTCCAAGTGGAGCCACAGATTGTTTCTAGCATTCGAGCAGCTCAAAGGACTGATCCTTCCATCCATGAGTTGAAATTGAAGTTCAGGTGTGGCGAAATTGAGGACTATTCTGTCTCGTCCGATGGTTGTTTTAGGTTTCGTGGCAGGTTGGTTGTGCCTAACCGCATTGATTTGAAGGAGGATATCCTTCGAGAAGCACACTGTAGCAGACATAGTGTTCATCCTGGTGCACGGAAGATGTACCATGCGTTGAAGCCGCACTTCTGGTGGGCTGGCCTAAAGAGCGATGTTGCTGGTTTTGTCGCTCGTTGTTTGAATTGTCAGATGGTAAAAGCCGAAAGGATGAGACCTGGTGGTCTGTTAAAGAGTTTGGAAGTGCCCCAATCTATTTGGGTAGTTATAGACCGACTGTCAAAGTCTGCACATTTCATTCCCTATGGAATGACGTTATCGTTGAATAAAATGGCAAAGGTGTACGTGGATTTTGTTGTTAGACTGCACGGTGTGCCTGTTTCGATCGTTTCCGACCGAGATCCGAGGTTTACTTCCAGGTTTTGGAAGAGTTTGCAAACAGCTTTGGGTACCAGGTTGGCTATAAGTACATCATATCATCCCCAGACAGATGGCCAATCTGAGAGAACTATCCAGAAGTTGGAGGATATGTTGCGAGCTGTTGTGTTGGATTTCGGAGGTAGCTGGCAAGACGCATTGTCTTTAGTGGAATTTTCCTACAATAACAGCTACCAAGTGACGATTGGCATGGCGCCGTTTGAGGTTTTGTACGGCAGGAAGTGCAGATTGCCAGTGTGTTGGGAAGTGGGGGAGAAGCAGCTATCTGCCCCAGATTTTGTGCAGCAAATGAAAGATCACGTGGATCTTATTAGACAACGGATGAAAGCTGCCCAGGATCGCCAAGCCAGTTATGCGAATAAGAGGCGTTGACCTCTCGAGTTTCAGGTTGGTGATCGTGTATTCCTTAAAGTTTCTCCATTTCGCAGTGTCATGCGCTTTGGAAGCAAGGGAAAGTTAGCCCCTCGTTACGTCGGACCTTATGAGATTGTTGAGAGGATTGGCCCTTTAGCGTATCGGCTGTTGTTGCCATCAGAGTTGTCTTCTCTTCATGACGTCTTCCATGTTTCATGTTGAGGAAGTTTGAGCCAGATCCGTCTCGTGTGCTTGGAACTGACGAGGTTGAGCTAGATCAGACGTTGAGTTATCAAGAATATCCCTTGCAGATCCTTGGCCGGAAAGAGAAATAGTTGAGGAATAAGACCATTCCATTAGTAATGGTGCAGTGAAGCAAACATGGTAGGAAAGAAGCTACTTGGGAGCTGGAAGAAAAGATGCAGCGCGAGTGGCCGCATCTATTTGGGTAGCTGTTGAGCTAAATTTCCAGTAGTTTGTAGCTTTTGGTTGTAATTCTTTCCTATTTGTTGTGAAATGTTTGCTCAGTTATCTTGAACTCTTGGCCTTGTGTTAGGCGAGCTTTTGTTTGGTTTCTGCTGTATTGAATGTTCAGAATTGTTATTTGATTTTGAGGACGAAATCCTTTTTAGTGGGGGAGAAATGTGAGACCTGGATTTGTGTTTAAGATTAAATGTGAGAATTAATCGGTGTTTAGAGATTCTTGGTGGTTTAAGATCTCTGCTTGGATGTTTAAGTAGTAATTTTGGGTCAAATTCCTCACTTAGAACAATTCTGGAGGTTTTCGTATTTTTTTGAAGTATGGGGAGATATCTGTCAGCAGACATGGTGACGTCATGTTTTCTGTTGTTGTGGGTTGACATAGTAATTGCTGACGTAAGCTTTGCTGTTGAGTTAGCGCGTATTGTTCTTTGTATTGGTTTCTGTCGACAGCAATTGGATTGGTTTGTAACTACGTCGTTTAGATTAGTAGAAGCGACGCCGTTTCAGGTAGCAAGCAGATATCTACTGTTGAGAAGTCTGCCAGCAGACAACGTAGGAACCAGTCGTGGGGAAACTAGCATGTTTTTGTGTTGAGCGCTATACGAAACCATTTTGAGGAGCTAGTGACGTAAGCATATCTGTTTGATTTTGATCAGTAGACGTCAACGTTAGTCAACGTCACTGTAGCTTGCGACTGGTGGTGGTTACGGTAGCGCCAGCAGACAACGTAGGAACCAGTCTGGGGAAACTAGCATGGTTTTTGTGTTGAGCGCTATACGAAACCAGTTTTGAGGAGCTAGTGACGTAAGCATATCTGTTTGATTTTGATCAGTAGACGTCAACGTTAGTCAACGTCACTGTAGCTTGCGACTGGTGGTGGTTACGGTAGCTTGCGTCTGGATAACCAGCTGTTGTCAGAAAGTATTACGTAAGCTATGCGACGCCGTTTTAATTAGTTGCAACGCTGCGTTTTAGATGTCGCGACTGGTACCAGCTTTTTGAAGGATTTCACGCGAGAGAAACAAGCCGATGGTTTTAGGCGACCAGCTGATGGCAGAATGATGACGTAAGCGGTGCGACGTCGTTTTGTTAAGTCGCTGTGACATCGTTTTGATTGGCGTTTTTTGAGAATTCAGCAGTTGGTTCTTTGCATCTGCTGGTTGTAGTGTACCTTGTAGTGTACCTGCTGGTTAGTCGGTCGATGTTCATAACCAGCTTTTGCGAAATGAATTTAAGGAAGACTTGGTCTTCGATTTCAAGCACCAGATCCCATACTTAGCGAAATATTATCTTGGTTGTCGACCTTTGTTCTTCGAACCCTAGTACTGTTTGCCGTAGCTTTTCTCCGGCAATTTTCGTCGTTTCCGGCCGCCGTTTAGCACGTTTGAGGTAGCGTTGGACTCCTCTTGAGAATCTCTTCCTTCCTATACCATTCTTGGAGGCTGTCGTTGGCTAGAGCGAGATCACGAAGTTGCTGTCTTCGGCCGTGTGTTGCGTCGTTGAGGTAGAACTTTGAATTGTTGTTGAGATCTTAGTATTAGCCTTTGTTTAAGCTTCCTGTTAGTGGTATTGTTGGATTTGATCGCTGGTGGAGTGAATTAATCCCAGCCGTGAGTTTCTATAATTGGCCGTGACCTTCTGTGTTGAGCCTAAGATCTGTTGTGTGTACCTAGCAGGTTGCAATCCAGATCTCTCGGGCCTGTTTTGTGGTAATTGTTGCACAGAAGTATAAGGTACGGATTTGAGCTTGATGTAGCTGGGAATTGGCGTGAGATTAAATTCTAGATGGCTGTTGTGCATTGCCGTGGATGTTGCTATGTGCATATGTGATTGATGTTGTTTGTTTAGCTGCTACGTTTATGCATACACGCATTTCCCATATTGCATTCATATTCTGTTGCAGCCATTGCTTTGTATTCCGTTGTATTGCTGTTGTTTCTTACCAGGATGCGAGGGCGAGCGGCAATACCGCACTCTCATCTCCCTGCTGGGATTAGTTAGCCACCATGCACCGAGTGGTTAACTACCACAGTTCATGGGCGAGGCAACGACAGGTTGAGATGTTTGATGCATCTGATATTTGGGTGGAGTGTCAAGGCGAGTGGCTCATTACCACACTTTGAACTCACCCCGTGTCCACTGATTCGTTGCTGATCTCGTGGAGCTATGTTTGAGTTCCCTGGCTCCCTTTTTGGTTGTAGCCTTCAGCTGTTATCCAGTGTCTCATGCATAGCATCTGCATTTTATCTTATGCATTCTTTTAGCTATTTCTGTTGCTCTCCGTACTGGGGTTTGACACCATGTCCCTCTGGGGCTTGGTTTGTTTTCTTGTTTGTGTTGTTTTCAGGGAACCCAGGTTTTACATCTGGTCGTGGTTTTAATCCAGCTGGTGGTGCCCCAGGAGGTGGTTAGCGTGTCCCAGTTGCGTATAGCATATTTATATGTATCAGTACTGTTAGCCAGGGGATGACCTGTGTTTTGTTGTTGTATCCAGTTGTTGGAGTCCGATACATCTTGTCGTTGTTGCGATTGTTATGCTATACTGTCGTTTGTTTTCATAAACTAGGATATCTATTTTGAGTATCGCACTATTTTAAATTATATCGTTTTAAACCGTCAGGCCAAAAGCGAAAATTTTACCCGCTTTTTAATAGCTTCCGCGTGTGTTTGTATGTTTTGTCTCTGACATGAGCACGAGGCCTGACACTTACAAGCAGCTTACGTGCTTTTGTTTTAGTAGCTTACAAGCAGCTTACGTGTTCTTGTTTCTAGAATTTTCCTTAGATATTTTTTATTTCTTCGGAATAAAGAAGCTGTTTGTCATTTTGAGCTATGTTTGCGATTTTTTTTTTCGAGCTGATTCTAATTCGTGATCTATTTATTTCACAGAGTTGTTCATTACTAGTACTCTGTGTGTTTCCCAGAGATGTTCATTACCTGTAATCTGTTTATTTTTCAAGAGCTGTTTATTACCCGTGATCTGATTTCTCACCCAGAGTTTTTTTACGCTCGTAATCTGATTTCATTACCTAATCTGAGTTGACATTGTTTGATCATTCCAGTCTGCTCATTTAAGTTGTGTTGACTTTTCCTAATTGAGTTGACCAAACAGCCAAGAGCTGATTTTCTTTTCTGAGCCAGTACGCTCGCGTTCTGTTCATACTCCAAGCTGATTCAGCTAGGTTTCAGTCTAGACTGATACAGTAATTTCAAGTTTAATTTCTTCATTCCTTTAGCTTTGAATAGAAGGTGTAAATTCAATCTGTTTGAGAGGTATACCCAATTTTCAAGAGATAGCTCTTCAGCTTAGATCTCTGCTGTTCGTATTCATTTCTATAGCCTGAGCTGATTCAAGTTTTCTTCTTCAATTGAACTCCGATGAACTCCCAATAGCTTAAGAATATCAAAAGAGTTTTAAAATAGGAAACCGTATTTGAAAATGATCTATTTTAGATCAGAGAGAGTTTTACGAAAAGTATAAAGTAAGAAAGATTTACAAAAAGTTCAAAGAAATATTTACAGAAAGTTTAAAGGAAGTGTATTTCAAAATCTTTGTGATTTGTGATGAATATCAGATGGTCAACAGAGGGTGTGTGGTAACCGATTGATGGATCGAAGTGCCCTGCCAACAGAGGGTGTGTGGTAACCGATCGACGGATCGAAGTGTCCTACCAACAGATGGTGTGGTAATCGGTCGACGGAACCGGAGTGTCCTGCCAACAGAGTCAAAGATTAGGGCATGTGGACAACGGCCAAAGGGTCGTTGGGTCCTGCTCCACATGGAACCAGTTAAACTTGATCAAGCGAATAGAGGACCAAAAGAAAATCTTTCGCTCGCACATCACCATAGAAAATAAGGAATATTGTGGGTTGATATAACCAAGTATTCAAGAAAGTTAAAGTTACTTCCTTTACAGATTAAAAATTTACAGATTAAAGTTCACAGCTTAAAATTTACAGCTTACAGTTTAAACGTTTTTAAAATGTTTTGAGCATGTGCAGTTTATGCTTTCGTAGTTTCCCAGTTTCGCAGTTTATAGTATTCAGTATTGAACTTACGAGTTGTTCAATTTTCAAGCTCTATCAGTTATAGTAAAAAATATTTTTATGCCTGTATTTCCTGCCTTCGTTATATCCAGATTTGCTTGCTGAGCCTCTAGGCTCACTATTTTTCTAATTGCGGGTGATCAGGTTTAGAGGTTACTGATGGTGCGAGATGGATCAGATCGGGGGTGTTTATCGTGGGCATTCATATCCGTGTTGTTCCATTTTACAGTCTTTTGGTTGTATAGAAGAGTCGATACAACCTTTGAACATTTCGGGTTACTTCTTCACTTAGTCAATGTAATCTGTGAAATTGTATCTTTGAATATATATATATATATGCACAAGCTCCGCAGTACGTATTGCCTTGACAAGATATCCAGTCTGTTTTCTTTTTGCACAATCTAAAAGTTTATCAAGTTTCGCAATTAATCCCAGAAGTATTTGTTTAATTGTTTTTGGACCAGTACAAATTTTGAGTATCATTCAACTCGAACCCCAAACTTATTATAATTACTATCTAAAAAACGTGGTCGTTACAGAAGTATACATTAAGCTTGAACTTTCTTAAACTCTGCGGTTATGAATAACCCATAATTCATTTTCTGTATGAGATGTGGCACAGAAGTTCTCCTTAGGTCTGGTCGCTTGATCAAGTTCATCTGATATTAGGTCTATGGCGAACTATCGCCCTTATCATTCACGTTTGGAGGGGCACCCCGGTTCATCGACCGACATCCACACTCCCGTAAGAAGCCTTCGAAACAGCTCTGGATTGTTAGAGAACTTCTGCGGGAAAATGTTCAGATTTGAGTCTTGGTCAGCGTTGGGTGATCGCATTCAGATTTGGGGGTGAAATCTGGTAGTCACGTGTTATTCTGGGCACGCTAGTGATTTTGTTAGCGGGTAGCGAAGCAACATCGCTTTGGAAGGAACCAGATGTGGATTAGCGTGCTGTACTGATACGTGGACAAGTCCGGTTCATAGTTTCGGTTTGTGGTTTGGGGTAGACCGGAGCGGTCCAGGGATTTCAGCTTTGACTGGTCAACGCTTGTGTGAGATCCGGTCTTTCAGATCTGAGTGGCGATGCGACGCCGTTTAGAGAGTCAGATGTGATTAGCGGGATGACGTGTCCTAAGTGAGCGAGCGGTCCTTGGTGCGACGGAGTTTGGATAAGTTCCAAATCTGTTTAGCGTATGGTCCAGATCTAGAGTGTTACTCATATCTGAGTTGGGTTCATCTTTGAGCAGGTTTTTGTCGGAGGCTACTGTTCATCCGATTTGGGGAACGTAAGTTGTATATATAGAGGACTTTGACTGGTCTCGCGATATTCTTTCTCGACACTTAGAAATATTTCCCGTGAGTTCATCTTGTCGCAATACCCTAGCTACTGTTCACCGAAACTTATTTCATTCGATTGCCGGCGGTAGGCAGCTCCGACGAACACAAGAGTGGTAGTGCTGGACTCCTATTGTGAAGGCGCTTTGTTCTATACCTCTTTCGAAGATTTTGGAGAACTGGAAGAGGATCGCAGGAGGAAGCTCCCTTTTGTAGTCTGTTAGAATTTCGCCTGTATGAGGTCTACCGTTCAATTATCTTGTTGGGTAAGTGTTAGTTCCTCCCTTGTGCTTTGTTTAGAGTTGTTTGTTGAGCTAGAAGGGTAGGACAGAGCTGGTTGAGGTTGTAGCTCCCATTTCGTAGCTCCGAGCTTTGCGTCCCTGAGTTAGCGTTGTTGTTTGGCTTAGCAGGTTTCAGATATGGTTGCTCGGGACTTCTTTTGTTGTAATTATAGCTCAGAACTAAGGTACGGATGTGAGCTTGTTTTACAGCGTTGAAATTAGCATGGATATTATGTGTGCTGCTGTGTATGCCTTTGTGCTGTTATTGCTTGCTCCTGTTGTGTTATTTATTGCAAGCTGTTTCATTGCATACACGCATTATTTATGTTGAGCTTAGATCTTGCTAGCCGTGCCTTGTTGTCTTGATCTGTGTACACTAGGATACCTATTTTGGAGGCCGAGTGGGTAACTCCCATCACCCTCATCTCTCTGCTGGGATCTGTTAGCCACTATGAGCGGAGTGGGTAGCTCCCACATCTCATGAGCTGGGCAACAGCAGGTTGAATGATTGTTATGCATCTGGTACCGTGTGTTGAGACGAGTGCGTAGCTCCCATATACTCACACACCATGGCCACTATCTTCCAGTTGATTGGATATCAGTTGTTGAGCAGTTCTTGAGATCCTTGGGCTCCCTGCCTTAGGTAGTAGCCTCGTTCTCATGCATAGCATTCACATTTTATCTATTGCTATTTAACTACGGTTTTTCAGTTGCTCTCCGTACTGGGGTTTGACCCCTTGTCCCTCTGGAGCTGGTTGTCTTGTTTGCCTGTGTGTGTTTCTAGGTTACAATGGTTTCTCCCCTGGTCGTGGAGTTGGTCCAGCTGGTATTTCCTCGGGAGGTGGATAGAGTGTCCCAGTTATATGTAGTAGATACATATGATATTGTTGTTATATTATATTTTATTTATGTTTAGCGAGAGACTCATCTGTTTATTGATTGAGAGTCACACCGTGTTGTATTGTTGTTTGTTATTGTATTGGGTTTTCAGCATTGTAAAAATCAATATTTTGAATTATGTTTCTTAAGTCAGGCCAAAGCGAAAAATTTTAGCCACTATTTTAATGTTTCCGCTATCATTTATTATGTGGTTTTATCTCTGATTGAGCACGAGGCCTGATAACAGTCATTAATTTAAAGTAAGAAAATAAAATTTTCATAAAATTTAATTTTCGAAAATTAATTTGAAAATAATTTTGGGCTTAAAACAATTTTAGCCACAAAATTTGTCAAAATAAATTTCGGTCCGTCTCAAAAAGACGGATAACAAGTATCGACCCGAAAACCCCGTCGGGCTGCCCGGGGCAAGCTCATGAAGAACCATAGGTCGCGACGTCACCACGGAATCTTCATCGCCCTCTACATGGGCGGCGCCACACGGAGGTGGGGGTGCGATATGCGTCGCATAGTGCGCGCAACAGATGAGCGATGGTCACACGACAGGCCGGGGCACACGACGGGCCGGGGCATGCGGCATGACGTGCGCGAGAATTGCAGCGCGACGTGCGCGTAGTGGGATGCGTGGCGGTCGCCTGGCGGGCACGCAGTGGCACAGCGCCGGAGTTTTTTTAAAAAATTAGAGGTTTTAATGCAATTTTTTAATGAAATTCACGTATGATCGATCCCAACCTGAAGCTCTGATACCTTTGTTAGGATCTTGTGTCAGATACGGATTGCTCACTTGGGTCACTTGGAAGTTTTTTAAAATTTTGATCCCGGGGTGCTCATACGTGAATTTCATGCAACAATTACAACAATAAACATGCAAAGGATGTTTGGGAGTTATTTACTTTGGCGAATTGGCGCCTAGCTCTTACTATTTCGTAAAGAGAAATAGCCCTTCAACGGTGGAACAACTCCAATGTCTAATCCGGTCCACGATCGGGATCTCAATTCCTTTGCTGGTTTGCAATATAAAACCAAAAAAAGTTTCACGGACGGAATCTCCTCGTCAAGACGGCCGGATCGATATAAGATGGTGATAGGATCAATATGGCACGAAACAGGCCTAGGAGTTCAGAAGGGGGGTTGAATGAACTCCTTGGTATTTTATAAATTTTCGAAACCTTTTAAAACTATTTTACAAGCAGCCGCTTAACTTAAATCCGAGTTACCAGATTTAAGGATCTCAGTCCAAACGCTGATTTCTTGGCTAACAAAATATGTGCGGAAAGAAGCCAATCAATCAGTGAACAGTTAAAGCAGTAAATAAATGCGATAAAGTAAAAGTTTAAGGGACAAGAGATTTGTTTATGGAAGTTCGGATATAAATATCCTACGTCTCCCCTTCTTCCTTTTAAGGAAGGTTCCACTAGAAGATTTGATGTTTACAGTCCTTCTGCAATCACCCAGTCACCGAGCCTCGCTCCAGGTGAACTCCTAGCAACACCAACCAAAGTGCAGACGCAGCTGCTGTTTACAACACTTAATATTATATTTTCAAACGGCTTTGTGAAGCACGTTTGTTATAGACTCAACAATGAATAATAACAGTCAGTACAGATCTATTGAGACTGCAAATCTTCTGGTTTCTAAACAAAGAAACGCGATTCAACAGGTGAACCAGAAGATGACTCGAAGGTAATGTCTGTGAAAATCAACACTTGTTTCTTCGAGTTCGTGAGCTTTTGAGAGATAACTTCGACAGAGTGTAAGCTCGAGAATGATAGAGACGATGAATGAGTTGGACGAAGAGTCGAGAGTAATGGAGAGCTTCTTTAATTCAAATTTCTTCTATTTATACCATTTGCTCTCAACGGTCATAAAAGATATTTTCTTTTGTAAATCTTCAACAAATCACGATTACAGTATATACTGCTCCACGAAGGCAAATTGCACTTAGTCAGAGCCAAATTGTCATCTTTCCATATTTGTACAAACACCGTAAAACGTCCTCTGTATACTGTGTACTATTTACCCAAAATAGTACCGATCTTGTCTCATTAATTCCAGGCAATTGTACTGTTTGAAAGCGGTGGCGGATCCGGATCCCGTCTCCTGGCGAGGCAGCGGAAGAATAAAATTAGGCCGGGAAATGTTCAATACAATAAAACAGCACTATAAACTATGAACCATTCATAGGGTGCTTAGTAGATTACCTTGCTGGCGACTTGCGCCTGGCTCCAACCGGAATTACAAGAAGACTGGCTCTTCACGGTAGGCGGCTGTAGATTCGTCAATCAGGTCTATGACCGGAAGGTAGACTCCTTCGTCATCCTGTACTAGAAGGCCTGACGAGATCAGCATTGATGGATTCTCCTCGAAAAATTGATCGGAGCAAGTCCGATCAATCAACGGCGGGCGGCGGCCGACGGCGGGAAGCGGCGGCAACGACGACGGCGTGGATGGAGAGGGAGAAGGGGGCGGCCGTGCTTTAGGGTTAGGGTTAAGGAGTTGTGTAATGTGAATCACTTGTTAAGTTATCATCAATTAAGCCTTAAGTCTAATTAAATAGACTAGCAATGGACTTGGACCGGCCCAACGGGCCCGGGTCCAAATGACGATATCCATCACTGCGACTTCATCGTAACTCCGATCGCCGATCAGATCGGACCGATCGAATCAGTTTCCAAAACTGAATGATATGATATGAAAAACAATTTTTCAGATCATCCAACCCTAAATTGCAATTTAGTCCTCCAACTTTTGGAAATTGCAATTTGACCCCTGTTGACTTCTGGGAAGTCGCACTCCCTAAAATCCTCCTCCTATGCTCAACACATTGAGCTCAGTATCCATGCGTGAATCTCGAATCCAGTACTTGTGTGACCCTCAATGGTTCAGGGATACAGCTAGCCGTGGACCCACAACCATTGTGGCTCCGGAATCACAATTCCGGACTTGCCCATCGGATCATGGTAAGAGCATCTAGCAACATCGCCCCATGATCCCCTAGGTATCACTGATAGTGCCTGCAAGAACCAGTTGGTCGTGGTTAGCGTACAGTATGGTCCTTTCATTCCATATATCCCGATCAGATCAACGACCATTGGTAAATCGAGAGTCGTTATAGATCCGATAGCTATACACACATCTTGGAGATCGAATAGTGACATCGCGAGTGTGACTAGGTAAACACATTTACCAAAAACACTTCTAGTACTCTGGCCAGAGATTTATGCACTATCGTCTCCTCAGATAACATAGGATATCCACGCATGTCTGCGAGCGGTGAATCCTCGACAACGATGCATCGACTCCTACATGCATCGGGGCCTCACCCAATCCCGACGCCTAACAACCCCAAGTGAGTCGGAAAACGGGTCAAAGTGAGGCGCCTATCATGTAGAGCCTCAATGACGTTTCGAGTCGTGAGGACTAATCAGTACAACCAAGACCTCGGACTTATCCACTCGACAAGTGGTAATCACTTGAAAAGTCCGAACGAAGGTAGTTCGATAGATTACCAGGTCACTATCCATCTGCATGCTCAGAACATCACAATGTTCCCTACCAATGAAACATGGTACTTCGCATCGCAGATGCTAGTCTCGAGCTCGGGCGGCCTTATCCTCATTTTGACGGCCCAATCGACTAGGAACGTGTTCAGAATACACAGTGACTATTATATGTGTTTCATGATAGCCGTCATACCCACTATCACATCTAACATACACTATAGTGCATTCTAGGTCTTTACTCAATGCAATTGTTAATCATCATACAACACAATGAAAGTAAAGAACGCCATAAATAAATGCAAATATCATATATAAAGATCGTCATATACAAGAGTCTATAAACCCACACGCCACAAGTTGGCTAGTTGGGCGTCTACTCTAACAATCTCCCACTTGCCCTAAAGCCAACTACTCATCAGACGTAGTCCCATTGTTTCGCGATGTTTTTCAAACAAGGGTCCTAGCAAGGGCTTCGTAAGTGGATCAGCAATGTTGTCCGCAGAGGCGACTCTCTCAACTGCTATGTCACCCCTAGCCACAATATCCCGGATTATGTGGTATTTCCTCAGTATGTGTTTGGATATTTGGTGAGACCTAGGCTCCTTTGCTTGCGCAACGGCACCCGTGTTGTCGCAGTACACCGGGACTGGACCAACTCCATTAGGAATGACGCCCAACTCTTGGACGAAATTCCTTATCCAAACCACCTCCTTAGCAGCAGCTGATGCTGCGATGTACTCAGCCTCAGTGGTTGAATCCGCGATGGTGTCTTGCTTGGAACTCTTCCAAGAGACAGCACCACCATTGAGCATGAATACAAATCCAGAGGTTGACTTCGAATCATCCACGTCACACTGGAAACTAGAATCAGTGTAGCCTTCCAGTTTCAGTTCACCACCCCAATAGACCATGAACATATTCTTAGTCCTTCGCAAGTACTTAAGAATATCCTTCACAGCCTTCCAATGCAATTGTCCGGGGTTGGCCTGGTAGCGGCTCGTGACACTCAGAGCATATGCGACATCCGGTCTAGTCGAGATCATGCCATACATAATACTACCTATTGTCGAGGCATATGGCACACGTGTCATACTCTCTATCTCCTCATCAGTCTTCGGACACAGACTTAGATAGAGTGACCCCGTGGCACATAGGTAGGTGTCCTCTCTTGGACTCTTCCATAGAGAACCTCTTAAGTATGGTATAGATGTAGGTGGCTTGGGTGAGTCCGAGCATCCATTTAGATCTATCCCGATACATCTGTATTCCAAGAATATAGGATGCTTCACCCATGTCCTTCATCGAAAATCTACTAGACAACCAGACTTTAGTTGATTGCAGCATTCCTACATCATTCCCAATGAGTCGAATGTCATCAACATAAAGTACGAGGAATGTCACAGCGCTTTTAACTACCTTCTTATAAACACATGGCTCCTCGGGATTCTTGATGAAACCAAATTCCTTAATTGTTTCATCGAATCTCAGGTTCCAACTCCTCGATGCTTGTTTGAGACCGTAGATCGATCTCTGAAGCTTGCATACCTTATGCTCGCTTCCAAAAGATGTGAAACCCTCAGGCTGCGTCATGTAGATCTCTTCCTTAATATTTCCATTAAGGAACGCAGTTTTCACATCCATTTGCCATATCTCATAGTCGTACCATGCGGCTATGGCTAGTAAGATTCTAATTGACTTGAACATTGCGACTGGCGAGAAGGTTTCATCATAGTCAACACCTTGCCTTTGAGTGTAACCTTTCGCGACCAGTCGTGCCTTGTAGGTCATTACCTTACCATCAGGCCCAAGTTTCCTCTTGTATACCCATTTGCACCCAATAGGAACAATTCCTTCTGGAGGGTTAACAAGAGTCCAAACTTGGTTCGCATGCATTGAGTCAAACTCATACTGCATTGCTTCAAGCCACAAATTAGAATCAGCATCGGAAATTGCCTCCTTGAAAGTTCTTGGATCAGATCCAACAACTTGATCACTTTGATCATCTTCAAGGAGAAAACCATATCTCTCAGGAGCCCTAGGAACCCTTTCGGATCTCCTAGGTGCGACCATTTCTGGTACTGGCTCTGGAGGTGTAGGAGACTCGCCTGGTACTTCAGTTGGTTCTCGAACCTCTTCGAGTTCTACTATTTTGCCCTTTCTATCAAGTAGAAATTCTTTTCCAAAAAGGTGGCATTCCTAGAAACAAACACTTTTGTTTCACTTGGATAATAGAAGTAGTATCCAATAGAATTCTTTGGATACCCAATGAAGTAGCATAAGATGGATCTCGTATCCAGCTTATCTCCCACTGTCTGCTTCACGTAAGCAGGACATCCCCAAATCCTCATGTATGAGTACTTGGGTGGTTTGCCCATCCATATCTCATATGGAGTCTTATCCACTGCCTTGGTGTGGACATTGTTCAACAACATTATTGCCGTTTCGAGCGCATAGCCCCAAACCGAGGTAGGAAGTTCAGTGAAGCTCATCATAGATCGAACCATGTCCAACAAGGTCCGATTACGACGCTCCGCTACACCATTGAGCTGTGGTGGGGCCGGAGGGGTCCCCTGGGCGAGAATCCCATTCTCTTTCAGATAGTCTTGAAATTCAGCACTCAAGTATTCACCACCTCAATAGGATCGAAGTGCTTTAATACTTTTGCCTAATTGATTTTCTACTTCAGCCTTGAATTCTTTGAACCTTTCAAAGGATTCACACTTGTGCTTCATTAAGTACAAGTACCCATACCTAGAGTAATCGTCGGTAAAGGTGATGAAGTATGTGTGACCGTACTTAGTACCAATACTAAATGGGCCGCACATCAGTATGGATCAAATCCAATAGGCCTTGAGCACGCTCACCCTTGCCCTTGAAGGGTTGCTTATGTTCACGCCCCCCGGCTAGGCAGCGGAAGAACAAAAATAGATGCCGGGAGACGATCAATACGATCATAACAATTAACAATTAATGTCATTCATAGGGTGTTCAAAACACTACCTTGTTGGCACTTGTGACTGGCTCCAACCGTACTTACAATAACGTCGGCTCTTCACGGTAGATTGCGGTAGATAACGCCAATCAGGTCCACGACCAAAGACTAGATTCCTTCGTCACCCTGCACTAGAAGGCGTGACGATATCTGCACGGACGAATTCTCCTCGTCGAATTGGCCGGAACAAATTCCGGCGAAGAGGCGGCGGCGGCGGCGGCACACGGCGGCGGCGGCGGCTTGTAGAGAGGAGAGGGGCGGCGGTTGTGATGCTCTAGGGTTAGGTTAGAGTGTAGTAGTTTAAGTCTAGGTTTAGTTCTAATTAAATAGAATTAAAGATGGGTTTGGTTCCGGCCCAACGGGCCCGGGTCCAACGGGCCCGGGTCCAACGGGTGAACATCACCGAGACTTCATTATAACTCCGATCGCCGATCAGATCAGACCGATCGACTCAGTTTCCAAAACTGAATACTATGATCTGAAAAACCATTTTTCAGAACCCCAGTGCAAAATGACCGTTTTGCCCCTCAACA
>KQ992732.1:350472-389554 GCA_001598015.1 Dorcoceras hygrometricum
TATGGATCAAATCCAATAGGCCTTGGGCACGTTCACCCTTGCCCTTGAAGGGTTGCTTGGTCATCTTTCCTTTCAGACAGGATTCACAAGTCGGTAGGGAGTTGATGTCTGACAGATCAAACAAGTCACTCCTAACTAACTTGTTCATCCTACTTAGGGAAATGTGACCTAGCCTAGCGTGCCAAAGTTGTGCTGGGTTCAAGTTATCGTGTTTCCGTTTAGTCGTTGTTGTATGTGCTTCGACATCGCGAGTTGGAACGTCTTTTAATTTTAAGGTGTATAAATCGTTTTTGCGTTCCCCAATTCCAATTAAACATTCATTCTTGTAAATATTGCAAATCGAATTAGCAAACATACAAGAATATCCATCTCTATCAAGCATTGGAATAGAAATAATGTTTTTAATCAATTCAGGAACAAATAAAACGTCTCGTAACAACAACTTAAAATTTGAAGACAGAAATAAATAAATATCTCCTATAGCTACTGCAGCAACTCTTGCTCCATTGCCAAGCCTCAAGTGGGTCTCACCCTCTCTAAGACGTCGACTTCTTGTCATCACCTACAAATCATTGCAGATATGAGATCCACATCCGGTATCAAGTACCCAAGAAGTTGAATTTAGAGACATATTTATTTCAATGTAGAACATACCTTTCGCAGTTCGCAACTGCTCGAGGTACTCCTTGCAGTTCCTCCTCCAATGCCCAGCGTTGTGGCAGTGGTGGCAAACGTCCTCGCTCTTGTTCGTCTTAGAAGCCTTTGCCTTTGGCTTCTTGGCAGACTTTTCCTCTTTCGCAGGAGCAGAACGCTTCTTGCTCTTGCGTCTGGGCCCCTTCTTTGCAGAGGAAGAAGAACCCAGAATGAGGACGGGTTTGTCCTTCTTTATAGTCCCCTCAAACACTACAAGCATGTTCACCACCTCTTCAAGGGTGGCTTCCAGCTTGTTCATGTTGAAGTTAACCACAAAGGGGTCAAATGCAGCCGGTAGCGAGAGGAGAAGTACATCCACCGACAGCTCGTGTGGAAGCGCGATATCAAGGCCCGACAGCTTTTCAACGAGCCCAATCATACGAACCCCATGCTCGCGGACCGAAGTCCCATCGCGCATGCGGCTCGTCATCAGCTCCTTGACAGCCATGAACCTCTCATGTCGAGAGTTCTCCCCGTACAGTTCCTTGAGATGAAAGAGTATGGCAGAGGCATACTTTGTCTTCTCAGAGCGCCGTTGCATTTCATTTGACATCGATGCCATCACATAGCATCGAGCTTTAACCTCATCGTCCCGCCATTGGTTAAGCGTGATCAGCTCCTCAGGGCTGACATCGGCAGGGGTTTCCTCCGGAGGCGACTTCTCTATCGTATAGAGAAGCTTCTCCGAAGCCAACAAGATATTAGCGCCGTTGCATTTCATTTGACATCGATGCCATCACATAGCATCGAGCTTTAACCTCATCGTCCCGCCATTGGTTAAGCGTGATCAGCTCCTCAGGGCTGATATCGGCAGGGGTTTCCTCCGGAGGGCACTTCTCTATCGTATAGAGGAGCTTCTCCGAAGCCAATACAAGATTAAGGTTGCGGAGCCAGTCTTGGTAGTTCAGACCGGCAAATATTAAAAACCGAAATCATACAAAACCTATTACATACACCTTACACATTGGGCACGGCTCTCGATCACCCCAATCATGCAATTAATCTAATTAACATGCATAATTTAAATAATCTAATTATTTATCGTAAAATCATATTCTAATTACGAAATCGTATTTTATAATAAAATCTTATACAAACAGGCCCACTTTAAATGATAATCAAATATATAAAAACTGAAATCAAATAAAACCTATTGCATATACCTAACACATTGGGCACGGCTCTCGATCACCCCAATCATGCAATTAATCTAATTAACATGCATAATTTAAATAATCTAATTATTTATCGTAAAATCATATTCTAATTACGAAATCGTATTTTATAATAAAATCGTATTTTGCCGATAAAAACAAATTTTAATCAACAAAATCATATTTCATTATAAAATCATATTTCAAAATAAAAATCACATTTTACTAATTTTAATTGTATCACATTGGGCTTAAAACAATTCTAGGCCCGAAAATCTTAAAATTTCAAAATCGATTAAAACGGGCCCGATATCGCATACCGTCCCGAAAACTTCACGGGCTGCCCGGGACAGGCCCGAACCAAACCCTAGAAGAAATCAGACCAGCCGTCACGACATCGTCGGAGACTCGCCCGAGCGGCGGCCGGCCGGCGGCGACCACCACAAATTTTGTGCGCGACGTAAGGCCGCGCGGAGCACCGCCGCGATCTACGCGCAACGTTTGCGCACAATCCAGCAGCGTGCATCGGCCGGCCATCGTCGCAACATGGCGCGCAGCAGTCGAGTGGAGCGGCGCAAGGGTGCGCGACAACTTGCGCGAGGCGGCGACCAGCGATCGCCCAAGGCGGCGCATGGCAGCGCGCTTCCAGCGCTAGCGTTGCGAAACAGTTTGCGCCCATCGTCTCCACCAGCCGCGCAACGTGCGCAAATGATCGGCCAGCGTGTGGCCAACGAGCGCGAAGGAGGAGCCTGGACAAGGCCAGCGTCGCGCGCAGGTCGCGCACCTCACGTGCGTGAGTGATGGGGCGCCGCCGCACACAGCGTCGGCCGGCGGTCGTTTCAAGAATTTTGAATTTTCGATCTGAAATTTAAGACGTTAGATACAATATGGCAATATCGTATGATCAGATCCGAAAACCATGGCTCTGATACCACTGTTTGGATCCGGATCACGCCCCCCGGCTAGGCAGCGGAAGAACAAAAATAGATGCCGGGAGACGATCAATACGATAATAACAATTACAAATTAATGTCATTCATAGGGTGTTAAAAACACTACCTTGTTGGCACTTGTGCCTGGCTCCAACCGTAGTTAAAATAACGTCGGCTCTTCACGGTAGACTGCGGTAGATAACGCCAATCAGGTCCATGACCGGAGACTAGATTCATTCGGCACCCTGCACTAGAAGGCGTGACGATATCTGCGCGGACGGATTCTCTTCGTCGAATTGGCCGGAACAAATTCCGGCAAAGAGGCGGCGGCGGGACAAGGCGGCGGGCGGGGGCGGGGCGGCTTGTATGACCTAGCCTAGCGTGCCAAAGTTGTGCTGGGTTCAAGTTATCGTGTTTCCTTTTAATCGTTGTTGTATGTGCTTCGACATCGCGAGTTGGAACGTGTTTTAATTTTAAGGTGTATAAATCGTTTTCGCGTTCCCCAATTCCTATTAAACATTCATTCTTGTAAATATTGCAAATCTAATTAGCAAACATACAAGAATATCCATCGCTATCAAGCATAGAAACAGAAATAATGTTCTTTATTAATTCGGGAACAAATAAAACGTTCCTCAATAACAACTTAAAATCAGAAGATAGAAATAAATAAACATCTCCTATAGCTATAGCAGCAACTCTTGCTCCATTGCCAAGCCTCAAGTGGGTCTCACCCTCTCTAAGACGTAGGCTTCTTGTCATCACCTGCAAATCATTGCAGATGTGAGATCCACATCCGGTATCAAGTACCCAAGAAGTCGAATTAAGAGACATATTTATTTCAATGTAGAACATACCTTTCGCAGTTCGCAACTGCTCGAGGTACTCCTTGCAGTTCCTCCTCCAATGCCCAGCCTTGTGGCAGTGGTGGCAAACATCCTCGCTCTTGTTTTGTTTAGAAGCCTTTGCCTTTGGCTTCTTGGCGGACTTCTCCTCCTTAGCAGGAGCAGAACGCTTCTTGCTCTTGCGTCTGGGCCCCTTCTTCGCAGAGGAAGAAGAACCCAGAAGGAGGACGGGTTTGTCCTTCTTTATGGTCCCTTCGAACACTACGAGCATGTTAACCACCTCTTCGAGGGTGGCTTCCAGCTTGTTCATGTTGAAGTTGACCACAAAGGGGTCAAATGCAGCGGGTAGCGAGAGGAGAAGTACATCCACCGACAGCTCGTGTGGAAGTGCGATATCAAGGCCCGACAGCTTTTCAACGAGCCTAATCATACGAACCCCATGCTCGCGGACCGAAGTCCCATCGCGCATGCGGCTCGTCATCAGCTCCTTGACAGCCGTGAACCTCTCATGTCGAGAGTTCTCCCCGTACAGTTCCTTGAGATGAAATAGTATGGCAGAGGCATACTTTGTCTTCTCAAAGCGCCGTTGCATTTCGTTGGACATTGATGCCATCACATAGCATAGAGCTTTAACCTCGTCGTCCCACCATTGTTTAAGCTCTCAAAGCGCCGTTGCATTTCGTTGGACATTGATGCCATCACATAGCATCGAGCTTTAACCTCGTCGTCCCACCATTGTTTAAGCGTTACCAGCTCCTCAGGGCTGATATCGGCAGGGGCAAACTTCGGAGGATTCTTCTCTATCGCATAGAGAAGTTTCTCCGAAGCCAATACAAGATTGAGGTTGCGGAGCCAGTCTTGGTAGTTCAGACCGATGAACCTGTTGCTATCCAGTATAGCAGCGAGCGGGTTTTTCATCGAAACCATTTTATAAGCAGTAATACTGAAAGGAAAACGGACATACATCACTAACTATATAAGATATAAGCTAAGACATAAAACATGATCGTTAAGTTTTATGAATTACCCTCCCACTATTTTAACGATTTCACCACCCTCTAATGAAATTGAGAAAACAGGTTTCTTTAGTGGGTACATGGAGCCCAATCAAGCGATCATGGATCCGAATAATATCAGCCATCTATGACCCCCAAAAGGTAGTTTCCGATTGCAACCGGTGCAACCTCCATGTATTCACCTCACGTCCAGTAAGGGCCCAATAATATGACGCCGTTTACTATCACGTGTCAAGATTGACCCATCAATGTTGAGTCGTGAAGGACGGTCCCCTTAACGTCCACAATAATATGAGCCAACGTTAAAGGGAGTTCCCACCGACTCACAACAGTTGTCAATGGCGTGGACAACTTTCCGGCATACATCACCCCCTCAATAATATGAGCCGGGCCATGTATACGGGTAGCATCGACGTACACCCATTGTTGATGGAAGGTAGGGAAATTTAAACAATTTTAAATACCCTTTAGTTTATCGAATAAACATTTTATCTTGATATAAGTTTAAATCATATTTAAAACGAGGGATTTTATTTATGAAAAACTTTGGTCTCATGCATTCATTTTAAATCAAATTTAAAACATGCAAAATTCGGATTCAACTAACTATATATCGATATATATAAATATTGGGATGATCGATCGCGAGAGCTACGGTTTTACAGATCTTCGGTCTTCAATATCTTGATCGTCATCTCCACCGTCTTCGGATGTCCTCCCACTAACTCTAGTAATTTACATTTAAATTGCTATGACAGATAAGGGATACATTTATCAAGGGGTGGGAACGGGCCACAAACAGGCCCACTTTAAATGATAATCAAATATATTAAAAAACCGAAATCAAATAAAACCTATTGCATACACCTAACATATTGGGCACGGCTTTCGATCACCCCAATCATGCAATTAATCTAATTAACATGCATAATTTAAATAATCTAATTATTTATCGCAAAATCATATCTAATTACGAAATCGTATTTTATAATAAAATCGTATTTTGCCGATAAAAATAAATTTTAATCAACAAAATCATATTTCATTATAAAATCATATTTCATAATTAAAATCACATTTTACTAATTTTAATTGTATCAAATTGGGCTTAAAACAATTCTAGGCCCAAAAATCTTAAAATTTCAAAATCGACCAAAACGGGCCCGACATCGCATATCGGCCCGAAAACTTCACGGGCTGCCCGGGACGGGCCCGAACCTAACCCTAGAAGAAATCAGCCGTCACGACATCGCCGGAGCTTCGCCGGAGCGACTGCCGGCGGCGGCGCCACCACCACAAAAAACTCGCAGCGACAACGCACGACGCCGCGCGCAACCAGCGCCTAGCCACCGCGCGACGAGCGCCCGCGAGGATGCGCAACCAGTGCGCATCGCGTCCAGCCAGTGTCGCACACAGCTTGCGACAACCAACGGCGCCAACGTGCGCACTCCATCGACAGCAGGCCGGCCACCATCGCGCGGAGCGGCGATCATCGAGCAGCCACCTCGCGTGGAGGAATCGCCCGACGTCCAGCCGCACAGCCGCACGCAGCGGCCGACCATTTGAGCAGCAGGTGCGCGAGGTCGGGAAGCGCGACAGGCGCGCATGTGCGTGCAGCGGCGCCAGCGTCGGCCTCCCTTGCGCGGCCAGCGCGCAAGTCGCGCGCACTCGTGCGCTCGAGGAGGAGGGGCACCGTCGCATGCGGCGGCAGCGTGGCCGTGGTTCAAAACATGATTTTCCGATCGATTCCAAATCTGAAATTCAGAGATGTTAGATACAATAAGGCATAATGTATTGATCAGATCCGAAAACCTTGGCTCTGATACCACTGTTGGGATCCGGATCACGCCTACCGGCGAGGCAGCGAAAGAACAAAACATGTGCCGGGAGACGATCAATACGATAAAAACAACATACTATGACATTCATAGGGCGTTTGGAATATCTACCTTGCTGGCAACTCGTGCCTGGCTCCAACCGGAATTACAAGAACGCCGGCTCTTCACGGTAGATGGCGGTAGATCCGTCAATCAGGTCCACGACCGGAACCGATCTCCCTCCAATCAGCCTGCACTAGAAGACTGAAGGATTTTATCGCCAACGGATTCTCCTCGAAAAACTAGTCGGAACAAGTCCGGCGAGCGGCGGCGGCGGCGGCGTGAGGGGAGGAGAGGAAGGGCGGCGGCTATTGATGCTTAGGGTTAGGGTTTTGAGTCTAATGATCAAGTGTTATGAAGTCTAGGCTTAATTCTACCTTAAGTAGAATTAAAGGTGGACTTGGACCGGCCCAACGGGCCCGGGTCCAGCGGATGAACATTCAGTTCATCCCCATCACCGAGACTTTATTATAACTCCGATCGCCGATGAGATCGAACCGATCGACTCAGTTTCAAAAACTGAATGTTATGATCTGAAAAACCATTTTTCAGAACCCCAGTGCAAAATGACCGTTTCGCCCTTCAACATCGGCAAATCACGATTTGACCTCTGTTGACTTTTTAGGAAGTCACACTCCCAAAATCCTCTTCGTATGCTCAACACATTGAGCTGAGTATCCGTTCGGGAATCTCGAATCCAGTACTTGTGTGACCCTCAATGGTTCAGGGATATAACTAGCCGTGGGCCCACAACCATTGTGGTTCCGGAATCACAATCCCGGACTTGCCCATCAGATCATGGTAAGAGCGTCTAGCAACATCGCCCCATGATCCCCTAGGTATCACTGATAGTGCCTGCAAGAACCAGTTGGTCGTGGTTAGCGTACAGTACGGTCCTTTCAATCCATATATCCCGATCAGATCAACGACCATTGGTAAATCGAGAGTCGCTATAGATCCGATAGCTATGCATACATCTTGGAGATCAAATAGTGACATCGCGAGTGTAACTAGGTAAACACATTTACCTAAAACACTTCTAGTACTCTGGCCAGAGATTTGAACACTATTATCCCCTCAGATAGCATAGGATATCCACGCATGTCTGCGAGTATCATGTAGAGTCTCAATGAAGTTTCGAGTCGTGAGGACTAATCAGTACAACCAAGACCTCGGACTTATCCACTCGACAAATGGTAACCACTTGGAAAGTCCGAAGGAGGGTAGTTCGATAGATCACCAGGTCACTATCTATCTGCATGCTCAGAACATCACAATGCTCCGTACCAATGAAACATGATACTTCGCATCGCAGATACTAGTCTCGAACTCGGGCGGCCTTATCCTCATTTTGACGGCCCAATCGACTAGGAACATGTTCAGAATACACTATGACTATTAGATGTGTTTCATGATAGCCGTCATACCCACTATCACATCTAACATACACTTTAGTGTATTCTAGGTCTTTACTCAACACAATTGTTAATCATTATACACACAATGAAAGTAAAGAATGCCATATAAAAGAATGCGAATATCATATATAAAGATTGTCATATACAAGAGTCTATTAAACCCACACGCCACAAGTTGGCTAGTTGGGCATCTACTCTAACAGGTGAAGATTCAGTCTCTGTTGATGTATTTATTTTCGCTTCCGTATTTTCTCCGATATTAATGTAAATTATTTATTTTCGCTTCCGCACTCTGTTATTCAAACTCCGATTTTCAGATGTAAAAACGATTATATTTCGATTATTAATAGACTGGTTGGAGCTATGCTATGATGGCTTAATATTTTACAATTTTATAATTGTTTAATATTGCCGATGTCATGAGTCTCGGTCTCGGGGCGTGACACTATCAATTGGTATCGGAGCCTATGCATCTCAGTTATTGAACAGTCTGTTGTTTGTGTTTATCATATTTTAAAATGTCGACTTCTCACAACAAGATTCCCATTTTTTCTAAGGAGGACTACGATGATTGGAAGATTCGCATGCAGGAGCATCTGGCCGCTCATGATGATGACATGTGGTCAGTTATCACAGAAGGGCCGATGAAGATAATGAAGCCAAACTTAGCATTTGCATTATCCAATGGCGAGCCTCAGTATCTAGAGACGAGCAGACATTAATACACCAATGAGGACAAAAAGAAAGCAAATCTGGACAATGTGGCCAGGGACATTCTCTACAAGACACTGGACAAAAACATGTTCAGCAAGATAAAGACCTGCACCACAGCAAAAGACATTTGGGAAAAGCTGACACAAATATGTGAAGGCAATGATGAGACTAAGGAGAACAAGCTAACTGTTGCTCAACAAAAATATGAGTCCATAAATATGAAAGTTGGAGAGACTATGACAGAGTTTGATGAGCGCTTCAGTGCTGTTGTAATAGAGCTTACCAGTTTGGGTAAAGAATACAGCAACCGTGAGTTGGCATTGAAGGTGATGAGAGCGCTGCCCAGAGAATGGGATGTGAAGACAATGGCGATGAGGGAATCTAAAGATCTGAACAAACTGGAACTGCATGATCTCTTTGCAAATCTCAAAGCTTATGAGTTTGAACTAGAGACAAGATCTGAAGCTGGACCCTCAACATCTCAACCAACCAAAGCGTTAGCTGCTACATCTATTGAACAGTGCTCTCCAAGCACAAGCAACTCTACTGAACAACTCAGCAATGATGCCATGTCCCTCTTCGTCAAGAAGTTTGGAAAATTCATGAGAAGATCCTAAAACCCTTCTACTCCTTATAATAATGTCCACAAAAATGATAAAGTTACAACTGATATGAAGTGTTTTAACTGTGGCCGTCCAGGATATTTTGCAGCTGATTGCAATAGGCAAAGAAGGAGGATATATACAAAAGAGATGAAAAGAAGGAGGATTGATACAGAAGGGATGAGAAGACAGATGAAAGATCCAAGGATAGATCCGAGGATAGGAGGATGAGAACTAGAGGTGATAAAAGACCCAACCGCAAGAATGATCGCAAAGTACTGGTTGCTGAGGAAAGCAACAAGAACTGGGCAGATACTGATACAGATTCCTCATCCAGCAGTTCCTCATCCAGCGATAGTGAACAGGAGGAAGTTCATTGTCTCATGGCTGATCAAACTTCAGACGACGAGGTATTTGATTTTTCCAATGTTGAATTTACACGAGAGGACCTAATTAGTACATTAAATGATATGGTCCAAGAGTACAGAAAGCTTTCTCATACATTTGAGGAAATCAAAGCTGAAAACAAAAGTCTGAAAAATAGTTCAATAGAATCAAGTGCTGATAAGCTTGAGGACATTGACAGTTTAAAGACTGAGTTAAGTAAGCTGATGATGGAAAATGAATCAATGAAAAATAAGTGTAGTGAGCTCGAAGCTGAAAATGAGAAATTAAATGAAGTTATGAGCTCCTGGACCAAGTCTTCTATCTCTCTAGATAAGCTGTTTGAGATTCAGAAGCCAGCAAGTGATAGAACTGGCTTAGGATTCAATGCTAGTGAAAGTAGCTCTGGAGAGATCTGTACTCTATCAAATCTAGCACATGACAAGTTCAAAAAGATGAGCTTTGTCAAAGCTAGTGTGATACATGATCCATGTGAGTCGGTACGGTATGATGACCAGATCTCGAAGTTGTTGAATAAGAAAGGAAAAGCTTGTATTAGGCTATGACAGACCCAAGAGTTCTAAGTCTGGTTGGCTAAAGAACAGACTTGACAAAGAAAAGGCGAAAGCTGGATCCAAGTCTTTTGTTCAGAACCAACAAAGACGTGGCTCTAAGAAGGTTAAGTTTGAATGGAGAAAGTTTCGGCCTCGTAGAGATCTAAATGGTCAAAATACCAAACAAAAGCTCAACAGATCTCACAGTACTCACAAACCCTTATGGACTATCATACTGGGAAAGCTGTCAAGGTAATTCAAGTATGGGTCCGGAAAGGGG
Source organism: Dorcoceras hygrometricum (assembly GCA_001598015.1). Lineage (NCBI taxonomy): Eukaryota > Viridiplantae > Streptophyta > Magnoliopsida > Lamiales > Gesneriaceae > Dorcoceras > Dorcoceras hygrometricum. Next base: position 360,942 of record KQ992732.1, read on the forward strand.
TAATCCTATCTGGACCCAAGTAAAATTGGGTACCAAAATATGTTTTTATGATTGCAGGACAACAGGTACAAAGCTGCTGATGAATCAACCATATGGTATCTGCACAGCGGTTGTGAAAGACATATGACTGGAAATCCAAAGTTGCTAACAGATGTGACACCTCACAAAGGAGCGAAAATTATGTTTGGTGATAACGCACATGGTAACACTGTGGGTAAGGGTAAGCTTATCCATGGTAACATCTCTATATCAGATGTCTTAGTTGTTGATAATCTACGTTACAATTTGATCAGCATTAGTCAGCTATGTGAAAAGGGTTACATAGTTAATTTTAAACAGCACACATGCACAGTTCAGAGTCCAGAAATACTGACAGTATTGGTAGGTAAAAGATCGGGGAATACATACATTATCAATTGGTCAGAAACCCATGGGATCTGAACAAATTTTTTTAACAGCCAACTCTTCCAAGAGTTGGTTGTGGCATCAGCATATGAACTATCTAAACTTTAAAACTCTTGCTCATTTGAGTCAGTATGAAATGGTTTCTGGTCTGCCCAAAATAAATTTCTCAAAGGACAAGATCTGTGCCGCATGTCAGCTTGGCAAACAAATCAAATCTACTTTTAAAAAGAAAGGCGGTAAACGTTCTTCCCGAATCTTAGAGCTTTTACATATGGATCTCTTTGGTCCTATTCCCGTAAATAGCTTAGGGGGAACGAACTACACCCTAGTTGTTATTGATGATTTTACAAAATTTACTTGGGTGTTGTTTTTAAAGGCAAAATCTGATACCGCTGACCAGCTGATACGTCTTTTAAAACGTTTGCAAAATGACAGATCTTGTACAGTCAACAGGATAAGAAGTGATCGTGGTACTGAATTTTAAATCATAAATAACTTCTTATCTAGAAGACATTGGTATAAAGCATGAGATTTCTGCAGCTAGAACTCCTCAGCAGAACGGGTTAGCTGAGAGGAGAAACTTTACTTTAAAAGAATCTGCTAGATCTATGATTGCTTATTCTGGTATTTCACAAAAATTCTGGGCAGAAGCAGTTAACACAGCTTGCTACACTCAGAACAGATCTATGATTAATAAGTTGCACGGTAAACCCCATATGAGATCTGGAGTGGCAAAAAACCTGATATTTCATATTTCAGGGTGTTTGGGTGTAGATGTTTCATTCATAATAATGGCAAGAAGCACCTAACAGCTTTTGATGCAAAATCTGATGCAGGTATATTTCATGGTTATTCAGCAGTGAGCAAGGCTTATCGAGTATTCAACAATAGAAGTCTAACTGTTGAAGAGTCAACACACGTTGTCTTTGATGAGACCAGCTTTAGATCCAACTCAACTGCAAGCCTCAATGATCTATGTACACGTCTAGAATCATCCAGCATTGATGACTCAGATGATGACATGGCACCACAAAGACATTCAGCAGAGATGGAACCAGCACTGGACACATCGCTTAACAATGTACAACAAGATCTGACAGGTAATCCAAATCCAGTAGTCATCGATTTGACTAACGTTGACTCAATGCAGGATCAGATCTCTCCAAGTGTGCCTGCTGCTGGAACTCAAGCGACAAACGCACAAGATACTGCTCAAACAGATGGTGCTCAAGAAGATGTTGCACAAACAGATCTTGATACACAAAGACCAACATCTGAAGCATCAGTCGCAAGCACTTATCAATTGGTATCTAAACAAACAGCTGATGAACAAGATGCAAGAACTTCATATCAGTTGGTATCAAGACCAACAACTGATGCATCAGTCGCGAACACTTCATGTCAAGTGATATCCAGACCAACAGTTGATGATAGAGCTGATTCACGCACACATCTTGAACAACTATCTCAACAGCTGGAATATGACGCACAATCCAACAACAAAAATCATCAACTAGTGTCAGAAGAACCAGATGTCACTATCCAGCCAGACATCCAAATGCAACAAGGAGCAAATCCCATTGGACTTGATCTTCGGTGGAATAGAAATCATCCACCTGAGCAGGTCATAGGTAACGTTCAATCTCCTGTTCGCACACGAAGCCATCTATTTCATGATCATTTTGATTCAGCTTTCATCTCTCATATAGAACCCAAACAAATAGATGAAGCCTTAGCAGACCCAAGCTGGATAGACACTCTGCAAGAAGAATTAAATCAATTTAAGCGTAATAAAGTATGGAAACTTGTACCTAGACCCTCTAATCATTCAGTTATAGGAACTCGATGGGTCTTTAGGAATAAACTGAATGAAGATGGAGTAGTAACTAGAAACAAAGGTAGACTGGTTGCACAAGGATTTAGGCAGATGGAAGGAATAGACTTCGATGAAACATTTGCACCAGTAGCTAGGCTAGAAGCCATCCGCATGTTCCTTGCATATGATGCATTTAAAGACTTTAAAGTCTTTCAGATGGATGTTAAGAGTGCTTTTCTTAATGGCATCTTGACAGAGGAAGTGTATGTTGCACAACCTCCTGGCTTCGTAAATCATACACATCCAGATTATGTTTATAAGTTGGATAAAACTCTATATGGGTTGAAGCAAACACCCAGAGCTTGGTATGATACTCTGTCTAAATTCCTTATTGAGCATGACTTCACAATAGACACAGTAGATAAGACATTGTTCAAATTTGTAAAAGATGATCATATTTTATTGGTACAAATCTATGTCGATGATATTATTTTTGGGTCCACTAACCCCAAACTGTGCAAGAAATTTTCCAAGTTAATGCAGGACAAGTTTGAGATGAGCATGATGGGGGAGATGACGTTCTTTCTGGGCTTACAAGTCAGACAGATGGAGAATGGAATCTTCATCAATCAGGATACACGAAAGAACTGCTGAAGAAATTTGGCATGGACAACTGTTCAGCAGCTGCTACCCCAATGAGCTCCTCAATAAAGATGGATAAAGATGAAGCTGGAACTGCCATTGAGGTAAGAAATTTGGCATGGACAACTGTTCAGCAGCTGCTACCCCAATGAGCTCCTCAATAAAGATGGATAAAGATGAAGCTGGAACTGCCATTGAGGTATCACTTTATCACGGTATTATAAGCTCTTTGCTATACTTAACTGATAGCAGACCAGACATCATGTTTTCTGTCTGTATGTGTGCGAGATTCCAAGCAGAGCCAAAGCAATCATATTACATAGCAGTGAAGAAAATTTTAAAATATTTAAAGGGTACTTCCAACGTGGGTCTTTGGTATCCTAAAGACTCAGGCTTTCAACTAATCGGTTACAGTGATGCAGACTACGCAGGATGTAGGATTGATCGCAGGAGCACAAGTGGAACATGTCAAATTTTAGGGGATCTACTGATCTCCTGGTTCAGTAAGAAGCAGACGTAAATCGCTACGTCAACAGCTGAAGTCGAGTACCTAGCTGCTGGCAGCTGCGGTGCTCAAATACTTTGGATACAACATAAGCTGAAAGACTACGGCATTGATGCTTCTGAAGCGCCCATTCTCTGAGACAACACAAGTGCGATCGCGATCACCAAAAATCCGGTACTGCATTCCAGAACGAAGCACATCGACATCAGACATCATTTTATAAGGGACCACGTGCTAAAGAAGGAAGTCCGGTTGGAGTACGTTCGACCGAGCAGCAAGTAGCTGACATCTTCACAAAGCCTCTACCAGACGCCAAGTTTTCTTACTTTAGAAACATATTAGGTCTCTTAGAACTGCCATAAGCTGTCTATGCTAACGCATTGCAGGTTGAACAGTGTTGCTTATGTCAGCTACGAGTCTTCTGTTCAGGGGGAACGCAAGACTCTCAGCTGTCTCCAGCTCTTGCATTGAATATTCATCACAGGGGGAACAAGGGATCTGATTTTTTAAGCGTGACGTTAGTTGAACATGAAAGATCTGATCATCAACAGATATCTCCTGTACACAACTGATTCTTATCTGTTAACAAATCCCGTTCCATCTCTGCGATACACTAAAACAGATATTTTTAGTTGTGACGATTTAAGTTTTTGGCGCGTGATTTTAACTTTTCCTGTACAGGTAAAATCTTTTCAAAATATAGTACGAGCCGTCGGATGATTGACACGTGTTGTCATCATGCGAACCGTCACATCTACATCTTTCTCTCTCTTAAATTTTCGCATTCATCGTTCTTATTTATGATGTTTCCATTTTCTCTAACACTTACTGTGCAAAATATTACTCTCTTTGCATTCATGCTCTTTTGCTCTCGTGTTTTCTTTTGCAGACATTTTGTTTTAGGCACTTTCGCACTCTCTCAATATACTTGAATGGCATCTTCGTTCATCACCTACGCACTCAGGTAGACTTTGAATCAGTTTTGAAAATCTCTGATCATGAAGGAATGTTGAAAATGTTTAAGGCTCTGGAAGCCAGTGGTCTTCATGGGTTTTTGGGGTGTCCGTCAGTGTTTTATGAGAAAGAGTTGGAACAGTTCTTTGACACCACCTTAGTGCAAGATGGTGACATTACCGGTGCTGTCTCAGGTAAGTATTTCACTATTTCTGAGACAAGGTTTGCAGAGGTGTTTAAGTTGCCGACAGAGGGTTTAGTGGATTTATCTGAGATGCCCAAGAACTTGGTATATGATGCTAGGAGCATCTTCTCTAAATCTGGTGAGCCTATCTCAACATATGGCAAGAAGATATTGATGAAGTATGAGTTCAGGCTCTTGAACGACATCTTGGCCAAGTCTATCACTGTGAAGGCCGGTTCATTTGACGCTGTCACAAATGAACGATTTCTGATGATGACTGCCATTCAATTCCGCATTAAAGTAAATTGGAGCAAGATTCTATTTGGTGTACTGAAGGATATGGTGGATAAAAGTCTTAAGAAGTCCAATGGTTTTGCGGCCCAATTTGTGTACTGCTGAAGAGTGACCCTGTGATAATGATGGGAGAAGCGACAACATTCCTCTCCTTGAAGATTCTGTCTCTAAAGACCGTTAAAACTTATATTGCCACGAACGAGACCATTGATGCTCGTGGCAAATCCGATGAGCCAGGCATGGCTAAAGTGGCGATTGTAAAGAGGAAGACCGGATCAAAGAAGAAATCTTAATCCAATGAAGAGGCCACAGGTGAGGCACCAATGGAGGTTGTTTCTGAAAAAGTTGTGTCGAAGAAGAGACCAACTGTTGTGGGTGATGCGGCCGCAATTACAAAGAAGAAGCGGACGACGAAAAGCACAACCTCTTCCTCCAAACCAGTATGGATATGGTATCTGTCGCACAGGATGCAGTGCCACTTCAAATCATTGAGCCAACTCCTGTCGCGACAGATGAGCAACCTCCTGTGCCCAAATGTAAATCAAAGAAGGAGGTTGAGGTTACCAAAAGGGTCTGATGATGAAAATGTTGAATAGAGGGTTGCTGTTGAAAATGTTGAGAATGTTGAGAAGCCGATCACTGTTGAAGTTACAGTTGGAGAAACTCTTGTGGAGCCTACTGAGGAGGAGAGACATGCATCTGCACAGGTGGAGATTACTGATGATGTGGATGTCATCACTGGGAAAGTTATTGCGGAGACTTATCAGTTGGAGACAGATGAGGAAATTGTCGGGAAAAGCGGTGGCGGATCCGGATCCCACTTCCCGGGGCGCAGCGGAAAAACAAAAATTGCTCGGAAAGTGTTCAATACATTAATACAAATCAACAAACCATTCATAGGGGGTTCTTTGATTGTTACCTTGTTGGCGTCTAGGCGCCTGACTCCGACCACTTTCACGAGGAAACCGGCACTTCAAACTGTAGGCGGCAGTAGATCGTCAATCAGGTCCACGACCAGATTCAATCTTCCTCCAATCAGCCTGCACTAGAAAGCTGATGGATTTTGCACGAACGGAAACTCCTCGTCAAGCTGATCGGAACAAGTCCGATCAACGTACGCGGCGGCGGGGCGGAGACACTTGGGCGGCGGCGCGGCCGAGAGAGGGGGTGAGAGGAGAGGGGCGGCCGAGTGGTCTATGGAGGCTAGGTTTAGGTTATGATTCTTGTGTGATCAAGACCTAATCATTTTAACTTAATAAAGGTGATAGATGGGCTTGAACCGGCCAAATGAACTTGGGTCATACCCAAGTCCATATGAACATTCGGTTCATTTAAATCACTGCGGTTTCATCATAACTCCGATCGACGATCAGATCAGACCTATCGTATCAGTTTCCAAAATTGAATGTTATGACGTGAAAAACAATTTTTCAGATACCTAGTCCAAAATGACAGTTTTGCCCCTCAACAGCGGGAAATCGCAATTTGACCCCTGTTGACTTTTAGGAAGTCGCACTCCCTAAAATCCTCTTCGTATGCTCAACACATTCAGCTCAGTTTCCGTGCGGGAATCATGAATCCAGTACTTGTATTACCCTCAATGGTTCAGGGATACAGCTAGCCGTGGGCCCGCAACCATTGTGGCTCCGAAATCACAATTTCGGACTTGCCCATCGGATCATGGTAAAGCGCCTAGAAACATCGCCCCATGATCCCCTAGGTATCACAGATAGTGCCTGCAAGAACCAGTTGGACGTGGTTAGCGTACAGTATGGTCCTTTCAACACATATATCCCGATTAGATCAACGACCATTGGTAAATCGAGAGTCGCTAGAGATCCGATAGCTATGCATACATATTGGAGATTGAATAGTGACATCACGAGTGTTACTAGGTAAACCCATTTACCTAAAACACTTCTAGTACTCTGGCCAGAGATTTATACACTATTATCCCCTCAGATAGCATAGGATATCCATGCATGAGAGCGAGCGGTGAATCCTCGACAACGATACATCGACTCCTACATGCATCGGGATCTCACCCAATCCCGTCGCCTAATGACCCCAAGTGAGTCGGCAAACGGATCAAAGTGAGACGCCTATCATATAGAGTCTCAATGACGTTTCGAGTCGTGAGGACTAATCCGTAAAACCAAGACCTCAGACTTTTCCACTCGACAAATGGTAACTGTGAGACCTGAATTCGTATTAAGGATTAATTGTTGAATTAATCGTGTTTTAGCGATCTCTGGTGGTTCAGATTTAATTGTGAATGTTTGGGTTTCACTTTCGAGTTGAGAATCGTATGTAGAGCATTTCTTGAAAGTTTGAGATTTACGAATTTTGGTGGAATTTAGTAGCAGATCTGATGACGTCAGCTGCCCTGTTTTGTTGCCTGTTGAGGCTGTGGTTTGGGTTTGCCGTGTGTTATATGGTGTATGTTGCTGGTTTTGTTATTGTTGCGCATATGTTGATATGCTTGTTGTTGTCCAGCATGTGCATACACGCATTTTCATCTTTCTTTAGCCATCGTTGCTTCGTTGTTGTTCTGTTTTCTTATCAGGTTCGAGGGCGAGCGGCAATACCGCACTCTCATTTTCCCTGCTGGTTTTGTTAGTCTCTATGCTCCGAGTGGCTAACTACCACAGTGCATAGGTAGGACAACAGCAGGGAAGTTGTTGTTACATCTGGTATTCGGGTGTGTGTCTGGGCGAGTGGTTAGCTACCACACTTGGAACACACCCAGTGGCCACCATCTGTTGCAGATTCAGTTGAGCTATGCATTGATTCTTTGACGTCCATTCTCGGTTGGAGTCATCCGTTGTTGTCCAGCATATCATGCATAGCATCTACCTTTCATTCTTGCTGCTTATTTGCTGTTTTTATAGTTGCTCTCCGTACTGGGGTTTGACCCCATGTCCCTCCGGGGCTTGGTTTGTTTCCGTGTTTGTGTATTTGCAGGAAACCCAGGTAATACAGCTGGTCGTGGTTTTAGCCCAGCTGGTGGTGCCCCGGGAGGTGGCTAGTGTGTCCCAGTCGCATATAGCATACGTATATTATGTATCAGTGTTATGCCAGGGGATGCCCTGTGCTTTGTCCTTGTGACCAGTGTTTGGAGTCTGATACATGTTTTCTTGTTACTGTATGCTATTATGTGTTGGCAGGTTACCTTATTGGTTTTAAACTGGGATCTTATTTTGAGTATCGCGTTATTTTAACTTATATCGTTTTAAACCGTCGGGCCTAAAAGCGAAAATTTTACCCACTTTTTGTTAGCTTCCGTATGTGTTTATTCGTTGAGAGCACGAGGCCTGACAGTAACCACTTGTAAAGTCCGAACGAGGGTAGTTCGATAGATCACCAGGTCACTATCTATCTGCATGCTCAGAACATCACAATGTTCCCTACCAATGAAACACGGTACTTTGCATCGCAGGTACTAGTCTCAAGCTTGGGCGGTCTAATCCTCATTTTTATGGCCCAATCGACTAGGAACAAGTTTAGAATACACAGTGACTATTAGATGTGTTTCATGATAGCCGTCATACCCACTATCACATCTAACATACACTATGGTGCATTCTAGGTCATTATCCAACACAATTGTTAACATTATAATCATAATGAAAATAAAGAACGCCATAAACAAATGCGAATATCATATATAAAGATCGTTTCATACAAGAGTCTATAAAACTTCACGCCACAAGTTGGCTAGTTGGGCATCTACTCTAACAGAAGTAACTGATGACAGAAAAGAAACAGCGATTGAGAGTCAGACAAGTGACAAAGCTGATGAGTTTATACAGTGGCTTGATTTGTCCTACGAGGAGTTTCACGCTCGTCAAGCTGCTCGAACAGTTGAAACAGCAAGTGATACATATGGTGATCCTGAATTAGTTACTGGAGAACAGCAGGTACCGATGTTTGTTGAGAAAGAAACTGTTGCAGAATCTGAGGGCAGTAAGGGCGTTGTGGTTGCAAAGGTCCTTGGGAAATCTGTTGGCAACAACCAAATTGATGAAGAGCTGATGACTCTGGATGATCTACTGATGCAAATCTCTGATGACATGATGCTACCGTCAGTAACAGCTGCTGAGATTACCAAAATCAAGTCTGATCATCCAGTAGAAATCAAAGAAGTACATGATCAAGACTGGTACTATGCCAGTCTTCCTAAAATATCAGCCACTGAGAAAGGAAAGGTGCCCTTAGAGGAAGCTGATACAGTGAAAGGGAATCCCGCCAGGGAGATGGTCCAATTGATCTATGCTGACGTAGATTTTATTGTACAGCTGCGTCAACAGGTTATGCAAGATATCTGATCTAGAACCGTTGAGAGAATTATCAGAAAAAGAAAAGCATATGTTGCTTTGGGCAGAGACAGATTCATTAGAAACTGCTGTCACGCGAAGAATGTACATTCTTTCCAAGTATAGAGAAATGCTTCTGAGGAAATATTTGGACTCACACCATAAATATTTTGCTCCAGGCCAACCGTGGACAGCAATGGCCTCTCAGATCATTGATCTTTTGTCTGCTGCACATGATAAATCACTTGACGAATTACAGGCACAACAGCAAAAACATGGGATAATAATGGATCGACCAAGCTCTTCTCAATCTTTTGATGATTCTGCTGCCAGTAGTGGTGCTGTTCTCGCCCAATTCTATTCTTTGGCTAAGTCCACCTGCTGGGAACGACCAATGGTATTTGTTGATGGGATTTGGACGCCCCTACAGGGCAATGATTACTGGAAAAACAGTTGCAGGTTGTCCATCTTTGTGAATAGAAAACTACTGCCAGAAAGAGTGATTGAAGAAAATATTGTTCCCCATGGCTATTTTATTGAGCCTGTTCAGTACTGGGGAGCAGCGCCTTAGATAATCAAATCATGGGACTGGTCCCGAGTTTGTACAGATGTTATTAGGTATAGTATGTTTGGTTGTCTGCGCCCAGCTAGGGGTATAAATTTTTGCAGATATATTGTGGTTCACAGTTCTGCTATCGGTGTTCTTGAGAAGATTCCGAATAATTTCTGCAGTGTTTTTCAGCAAGGTATAGATACAAACAGTTTTTTAGATTACTTCAGTGATTCAGGTGTACAGCCAGTTTTACAGAGTGTGCCAGACATAGAGTTGCTCTCTTCGGGTGGGTCTACAGTTTACCGCTCTCCATCTTCGCAGTCTGATACAGTTTTTGATCAAGATGACCTTATGGATACAGTGATGAACATACCTCTGACCACCAGTTTGATCTTCCTGTGTGAGACCTGAATTTGTATAAGAGATTAATTGATGAATTAATTGGTTTTTAGAGCAATTCTGGAAGTTTTCGTATTTTTTTGAGTAGAGATCTGGTTGTGAGATCTGGTTTTGTTGAGAGAGCTGGTCGTTTTGGTGAAATTCAGTCGTAGCGTGTTTTGGTAGCGCGATATTCCTAAACGCCGTCGTTTTAGTGAAATATGGATGCGTTGTGTTAAGTGAAAGCTGGTAGCGTGTTTGTAACCATCCGTTGCTTTGTTTTGTTTGTTGAGGGCAAAACGATAGCGTTTTGATAAGTTGGATACGGAACCGTTTGGATTAGTTGCTGCGACGTCGTTTTGGATATTGCGACTGGTACCAGCTGAGAGCAGATGTCAACGATGGTCAACTCTACTGTAGCTTGCGTCTGGTTTCCTGTATCTTGCGTCTGGTTGTTTTGCACGGGAGCTAGCGACTGGATGACGTACGTTGTGCGTCGTCGTTTTGGCTAGCGCTAAGGAATCCAGTCGATGGGTTAGCGACCAGCTGTTGGGTCTGTGCGACGCCGTTAATGCAGCGTTTTGATGCAACGTCTGGTTTTATCTTTCGAGTGTTATACCATCCAGCTTTTAGATTTGAGAACCAGTCGTTGGGTTGTCCAGCTTTTGAGGATTTTGTAGAGCAACTGCTGGTTTTGTCGGTGGACATTTTAACCAGATTTCAGCAGTCGCAAGATTTATTTAATGAAGACTTGGTCTTCGATTGGTGATATCAGGTCGCATACTTAGTAAATATTCTCTTGGTTTTCGACTTCTGTTCTTCGAACCCTAGAACACTGTTCAGCCGTGAGTTTCTCCGGCGAATTTCCGTCGTTTCCGGCCATAGCGTTGGACTCCTCTCGTTAAGGCGCTTCGTTTCTTACCCTTATCTTAGGCAGCGGAGGAGCTGTAAGAGGATCGCAGAGACATATCCCTTGTTTAGTTTGTTAGCATCCGATCCTAGCTTGTTGTGGTAAGTAAAGGTTCTACCTTTTTAAGCTTGTTAGAGCTTTTCGTAGTGTATAAGGTAGAATTAGTGCTGGTGGAGTTGATAACTCCCAGCCGTGGCATTTCTGAGATGTAGTCCTTGAGAAGTTGTTTGTATTGGCTAGAAGGTGACAGATCTGTGTGTCGCTCGGACTATTCGTTGAAGAAACCTTCTTTCTAGTTGTGTCTCAGAAAGCTTAAGGTACGGATTTGAGCTTGATATAGCTTGGAATTGGCGTGAGATATTATGTGAGGCTGCTGGGATGTTTCGGTGAACATGGTTGTGTATTGCTTCTTGAGCATTGATGTTTATGCTAGCTGTTTTATGTGAATTGCATACACGCATTTGTTCACACATATTTCTGATCCCTTGTGTATCATATTTTGCAGCCTTGTATCTTGTTTTATTGTTGTTGTTGTTTCTTACCAGGATGCGAGGACGAGCGGCAATACCGCACTCTCATCTCCCTGCTGGGATTTGTTAGCCACCATGCGCCGAGTGGTTAACTACCACATTTCATGGGCGAGGCAACAGCAGGTTGAGTTGTTTGATGCATCTGGTTTTTGGGTGTAGTGTCAAGGCGAGTGGCTCATTACCACACTTTGAACACACCCCGTGGCCACTGATTCGTTGCTGATCTTGTGGAGCTATGTTTGAGTTCCTTGGCTCCTTCGTTGGTTGAAGCCTTCAGTTGTTATCCGGTGTCTCATGCATAGCATTTGCATTTTATCTTATGCATTTCCTTTAGTTGTTTCAGTTGCTCTCCGTACTGGGGTTTGACCCCATGTCCCTCAGGGGCTTGGTTTGTTTCCTTGTTTGTGTTGTTTTCAGGAAACCCAGGATTTACATCTGGTCGTGGTTTTAACCCAGCTGGTGGTGCCCCAGGAGGTGGTTAGAGTATCCCAGTTGCATATAGCATATTTATATGTATCAGTTGAGTTAGCCAGGGAATGCCCTGTGATTCGTTGTTGTATCCAATAGTTGGAGTCTGATACTTGTGTTTGTAAGCTATACCGTATTGTTATGGCTTGTAGCCATTTGTTGTTTTGTTGATTTTATAAACTGGGATATATTTTGAGTATTGCATTATTTTAAATTATATTGTTTTAACCCGTCAGGCCAAAAGCGAAAATTTTACCCGCTTTTTGATAGCTTCCGCTTGTGTTTGTGTGTTTTTACTCTGTTTAGAGCACGAGGCCTGACATTTTTTGGTATCAGAGCTTAAGCTGGGATAAGCTCGATTTCTTTGATCACACTTGAGTCTAGGCACAGTTTTGTGTGTTGCATGTGCTTGGCTATGTGATTACGTGCTGCATATTTCTGTGTTATATGTTGTATCTGTTCTGTTTTGCTTGAGCCTGTTGAGTGTTTTCGTATATGCCACCTACATGCCGTGGTAGAGGTAGGGGGCAGTTTGAGGAATTGGCAGGACATAATGAGGATCGGCGTAGCGCTCCTAGTCGTTCGAGTAGTAGGCATGATGAGGAGGAGGAAGTTGGTGACTTGCCTCCCTCGGTGGAGCGGATGGATGTTGTTATAGCACGGTTTCAGAGGATGAACCCTCCAGTCTTTAATGGTGATGAGTCCAATGAGGATGCGGACTCGTGGCTCCGGAATATTATTGGTCTTTTCGATCGGGTGCAGTATGATGATGATCTTCGACTGAGTTTGGCGACCCTCTTGCTCAGGAAGGCTGCAGAGCGCTGGTGGCGAGACGCTTTGAGTACCTTGTTGGAGACCTGTGTTGGGATCTCTTCGGACAGCTTTTGCGTGACCTTTTGGCAAGAGTATGTGCCCGAGTCTTATGTGAACTCCGGGGAGCGGGAGTTCGACCATCTGGAGCAGGGTTCCATGATTGTTCGGGAGTATGCTAGGAATTTTTCTTCTCTTTGGCGTACGTTCCCCATGTTTCTGGCCGGGAGAGGGCCAAGAGTACTAGGTTTCTTGAGGGCTTGAACGAAGAGTTGTATAAGATGGTGTTGACCAGTAAGCCCAAGACCTATGCTGAGGCGGTGGATAGTGCCATCGACATTGAGGAAGGTTTGCGGAGTCGTCGTGCTCGCAAACTGCAGGTAGCGCAGGGTGGTCGTCCTGCTATTCAGGGAGCACAGTATTCTCAGTCCTCCCAGTCAGCCTATCAGCCCCAGCAGTAGCAGCAACATCAGCAGCAGGTGGCTCAGCAGTCTGGCCGTCAGAGGTTTCGACCCCGCGGTCAGCAGTTCAAGAAGAAGTCGGGTTCTGGCTCTTCTGGTTCGGGCAGCTGGAGTAGCAGTGGTTCTCGGGCTGGGTTTTGTGGCTTTTGCGGTGGAAAACATCCGTCCATGCAGTGTGTTGGGGTGCAGGGTTCCTGCAACATTTGTGGACAGTACTCTTCTGGTTCGGGCAGCTGGAGTAGCAGTGGTTCTCGGGCTGGGTTTTGTGGCTTTTGCGGTGGAAAACATCCGTCCATGCAGTGTGTTGGGGTGCAGGGTTCCTGCAACATTTGTGGACAGTATGGGCATTTTTCTAGAGTGTGTCCGTCAGCTGGATCTCAGCAGACCGTGGCCCAGCCTCAGGGTCGTGGAGGTCAGTCTAGGGGTCGTTCCCCTCAGTTTCAGCAGCCCCGATTGGGTGAGACTCAGTTTAGGCCGTTTCAGCAGCCTGGTCCGTCGCGGTTCGGACAGTCGTCTCAGCTTTTCTACTCAAGACCCCAGCATGCTCAGGTTAACGCCATCACTAGGGAGCAGGCCGAGGGGACACCGAGTCGGGTTATCGCAGGTACTTGCCTTGTTTTTGATTTTCCTGTGCGTGTGTTGTTTGACACCGGTGCATCGCATTCGTTTATTTCTGATTCGTTTGTTGTTGAGCATGGTCTGTGTACCATCCCTTTGCGCGATGCTGTTTCTGTTTCTACTCCTGGCGGTGTGAGTTTGTTCTCCCAGGAGGTTTTGTTGGATGGTGTGTTGCATTTTTGGTGAGCATGTGTTGGTGGCGAGCTTGATCCGTTTGATGTTGTGGGATTTTGATTGCATAGTTGGGATGGATGTGCTGTCCAACTATAGGGCCTCTGTGGACTGTTTCCATAGAATTGTGCGCTTTAGGCCTTTGTCTGGCGAGAAGTGGGACTTCTACGGCCAGGACTCTAGATCGAAGATTCCCTTAGTCTCAGCTATGGAGATGTTCAGCTTTTTGTCCTTGGGGAATGCTGGCTTTATGATCTACACTTTGGATGCGTCTTCTTCTTCCCGTGTTCAGCGCAGTGACGTTACCGTGGTGCGACATTTCCCGGATGTGTTTCTGGAGGAGATTCCTGGTTTCCCTCCGAGGCGGGAGATTGACTTCAGCATTGAGCTGGTACCTAGCACAACTTCGATTTCACGTGCCCCTTATCGTCTGGCGCCTGCGGAGTTGAGAGAACTCAAGGTGCAGTTATATGATTTGCAAGAGAAAGGTTTTATTCGTCCTAGTATGTCACCGTGGGGAGCGCCAATATTATTTGTGAAGAAGAAGGATGGCTCAATGCGGATGTGCATTTATTTTCGCCAGTTGAACAAAGCCACTGTCAAGAAAAAGTACCCGTTGCCGAGAATCGATTATCTGTTTGATCAGTTGCAAGGTTCTGCTGTGTACTCGAAGATTTATCTTCGTTCAGGGTACCATCAGTTGAGAGTGAGAGACCAAGATGTTGCAAAGACTACGTTTCGTACAAGGTACGGACATTTCGAGTTTCTGGTGATGCCGTTTGACCAACGCGCCTGCAGTCTTTATGGGATTTGATGAACAAAGTTTTCCGCGAGTTTATTGATCAGTTTGTGATCGTTTTCATCGACTACATCTTAGTCTATTCGAAGACTCCTTTGGAGCACAAGGATCATTTGCGTATTGTCCTTCAGACGTTGAGAGACCTGCAGTTGTATGCTAAGTTTTCCAAGTGCGAGTTCTGGTTGGGTCGCGTCGTATTCTTGGGACATGTGATTTCAGCCGAGGGTATTTCTGTAGATCCTAGCAAGGTTGATGCCGTTCTGAACTGGGAGCGTCCCAGGAATGTTTCTGAGATTTGTAGTTTCTTGGGTCTGGCTGGCTATTATCGTCGCTTCATTGAAGGATTCTCAAGTATAGCAAAGCCGATGACTCAATTGACTCAGAAGAACAAGCGTTTTGTTTGGACTGAGCAGTGTGAGAATGCTTTTCAACTGCTTAAATAGAAATTGACTACTGCGCCTGTGTTGGCTCTGCCGTCCGGAACAGGTGGATTCGTTGTTTGTTCTGACGCTTAGATTAATGGATTGGGTTGTGTTTTGATGCAGAATGGTCGAGTCATTGTGTAACGCCCCAAAATCTATAGGACCACATTTATGCATTTTATTGATCGCATGGGCCAAATTGGAAATTTTAAATGTTATGTATTTGCTGATTTTAATTAATTTCAGAAACGAGATGCGCTGCGGCTGGTACCAGCAGATGAATCCAAAGAGTGATGCACGAGCTAGTTTAAATCGCTTGAAAAATATTTTAAGGAGTACAAATGATTTCTTTTGAAAAAGGTTTGGTGTTTTACAAATTTAAATGATATGAAGGGAATTTTACTAAACTTTGAAGTGTGTCATGCTTGATTTCACAAGTAGCTTGCCACTAATCCCTTTCATATAAAAACCTGTTTTCAAAGTAAGATTTTCATCATTTGCAAAGAAAAGTCTTAAAGTGTTCTTCAAAATAATTCCAGAAGAGTTCGTGCGTTGCTCAAGGGGAAGATTTCTGCAGGAATTATTTGCCGTCGCAAAGCTTTGTTTAAGGCAAGTAAAAGCTGATCCTTTGCTACACCATTTGAAGCATATATTGTTGCTTTATGGATCTGCTTGCCTGTATGTTTAAGATATGTTTAAAAGTTCATGTTTGAAATGATTTAGACATGAAAAGGAAAGAAAGATGGGTTCGAAAATGATGTTTTAATGTTTATGATGCTTCCAAAATGTTTTCCAGAAAGTAATGAATGTTTTAAAGAACTGAGGATTCGAGTTTATTCCCAGAATGTTATGAATGTTCTTCTTTCAGTAGTTGTAATATCAGAATTTGATAACTGTGTAATCGGTAGTTGCTGGTTGAATCATTATAAAGTATGGTTTGATAGGCAACGACGGATGGCATAGTTGTTGTTTTGATGTTACAAATGTCGAGTTATGTTCCAGCAGCTGTATCTCCTTGTTAAGATTCAGCAGCTGCATTGTTATAATGTTTACGAATGTTCTTCCTTTTTGCTGTAATGTCGGGATTTGATGATTGTGTAATCGGTAGTTGCTATTTGAATCAGTATAAAGTCTGGTTTAATAGGCGACGGCTGGTAGCGTGATCATTGTTTCGATATTACAAGTGTTTTCGTAAATTCCAGCAGATGCACTGTTCATCAGTAGGTGCATCTTTCCTTGTTAAAATCAGCAGTTTCATTTCTTCGTTGAAAATTCAGCAGTTGCACTTATTTGTTGAAAATCAGCAGCTGCATTGTTATCGTAAAACCAGCAGCTGCATTCCTTTGTTAGAATTCAGCAGTTGCGTTGTTTTCATAAAATCAGCAGATGCACTGTTTACCAGCAGATGCATTCCATTGTGATAGTTCAGCAGTTGCTTTATTCGTTTCCAAGTACTGTTTATTTCAGCTGGTATTAGTCTTGCGACTGGTACTATTCATTTATATATACGTGTTAGCGCTTTTTCTTGAAACTGGTTGATTAGCGTATTCCTTGCGACTGATCGATGCGCTAACGACGTCGTTTCTTTAAGTTATAAAATATCAGCAGATAGTCTTTCATCCTATCTGTTATTTACTTCAACGACATCGTTTCATTTAAATACGATTGTCTTAGTAAAAGATCTTGCAGCTGGTTTCTGTTTATTCCAGCTGGTTCATTTTAGCGATATTTGCGAACAGCAGAGATCTGTTTTGTTTCATAAGTGCTGTTCCATTTTCTTACGACTGGTTAATAAAGTTTTAAAATGGGAAGCAAATGTTTAAAATGATGGAACCCGATGATTTACAGAAATTTCAAGGAATGTTTTACGAAAGGATGTAATGGAACAAAGTTTATTTTAAGATTATGGCATAGATAGTTGACGGTCACCAAGGAGAAGGGTGAGCAGTTGTCTAGATGTCGACTTCCCTTTCATAATGAGCTATATGCTAAAACTGATATCGGGAGTCATTTTGATCAAAGTGCAACACGGACCATGAGGAGCTTATATGCCATAGTCTAAAGAAAAGGAATTGATGTTAGCTGGGCTATTATCCCCTGTCTCTAAGATTACGAACGAATTGTTTATGAAATGTTTATGTATGTACAGTTGTCTGCCTGCGTTAAATGAAATTGTTAATATTTAGGTTTTACTTGCTGAGCCTTTAGGCTCACTAGCTTTTAAAATGGTGCAGGTGCGACAACTGGAGAGCGAACAGAAGGTGAAACTTGAAATACAGCTGCTGGGTGATGTTGTGTTTATCCAAGGCCTACGTTTTCCGTGTCTCAGTTGTATCATTTTGATTTCGATTGTACTGTATTAGATCAGTAGCAACGATTGTATATTTACATAGAATATCAGTTTTTGTAAATCGCAATTGCAATTATCAATGAAAACTGTTTTCCGCAAATGTCTTTAGTAGTTGGCACGTAAATTAGGTACCTGCTGGTCTTTGAGATTGTCTTGTGTTTTGTTTCTTTTACGTTATAAGTAATACAGCTTATAACAAATTACCTTTTAGCCTTCTTTTATTCAAAAATTTTTATTTACCCCAATTCTCGTGGCCCCGTTGGGTTCGGGTGTCACACATTGCGTATGCCTCGCGGCAGCTGAAACCGCACGAGACTCGTTATCCAGTCCATGATTTGGAGTTAGCAGCGGTGGTCTTTGCGTTGAAGATCTGGTGTCACTACCTGTATGGCGAGCAGTTTGTGGTGTACTCAGACCACAAGAGTTTGCAGTATCTATTTTCGCAGCCTGACTTGAACATAAAACAACTTCGTTGGATGGAGCTGCTAAAGGACTTTGATTGTGAAATCAAGTACCAGCCTGGGAAGTCGAACGTAGTGGCCGATGCTTTGAGCAGGAAGTCTAGTGAGATGCTTGCGTCGTTGTACATCTCTAAGGATCAGGAGCATCTTAACACTACGGGTTGGAGATTCTACCCGGCTGAGGATGGTGTTGTGGTTTCATCATTCCAAGTGGAGCCACAGATTGTTTCGACTATTCGAGAAGCTCAGAGGACTGATCCGTCTATCCACGAGTTGAAGTTGAAGGTCAGGGCTGGCGAGCTCGAGGATTATTCTGTCTCTTCCGATGGTTGTTTACGTTTCCGAGGCAGGCTGTTTGTGCCCAATTTGATTGATTTGAATGAGGAGATCCTTCGAGAAGCGCACTGTAGCAGACACAATGTTCATCCTGGTGCACGGAAGATGTACCATGCCTTGCAGCCGCACTTTTGGTGGGCTGGCATGAAGAGTGACGTGGCTGGTTTCGTTGCTCGTTGTTTGAACTGTCAATTGGTAAAGGCCGAGAGGATGAGACCTGGTGGTCTGTTGCAGAGTTTGGAAGTGCCCCAATGGAATTGGGAGCACATTGCTATGGATTTCGTGGCGCATCTGCCTCGTTCCAGCACAGGATGCGATGCTATTTGGGTGGTTATAGACCGACTGTCGAAGTCTGCACATTTTATTCCCTATGGAATGACCTTCTCGTTGAAGAATATGGCGAAGCTGTACGTTGATTTTGTTGTTAGGCTGCATGGTGTGCCCGTTTCGATCGTTTCTGATCGAGATCCGAGGTTTACTTCCAGGTTTTGGAATAGTTTGCAAACAGCTTTGGGTACCAGATTGGCTATAAGCACCGCGTATCACCCCCAGACAGATGGCCAATCTGAGCGCACTATCTAGATGTTGGAGGATATGTTGCGAGCTGTTGTGTTGGATTTCGGAGGTAGCTGGCAAGACGCGTTGTCTTTAGTAGAGTTTTCCTACAATAACAGCTACCAAGTGATGATTGGTATGGCGCCGTTTGAGGCTTTGTATGGCAGAAAGTGCAGATCGCCGGTATGTTGGGAAGAAGTGGGGGAGAAGCAGCTATCTTCCCCTGACTTTTTGCAGCAAATGAAAGATCATGTGGATCTTATTCGACAGCGAATGAAAGCTGCCCAAGATCGCCAAGCCAGTTATGCAAATAAGAGGCGTCGACCTCTTGAGTTTCAGGTTGGTGATTGTGTATTTCTCAAGGTTTCTCCGTTTCGCAGTGTGATGCGCTTTGGACGCAAAGGGAAGTTAGCCCCTCGTTACGTCGGACCGCATGAGATTGTTGAGAGGATTGGCCCTTTAGTGTATCGGCTGTTGTTGCCGCCAGAGTTGTCTTCTCTACACGACGTCTTTCATGTTTCCATGTCGAGGAAATATGAGCCAGATCCATCTCATGTTCTTAGGACTGACGAGGTAGAGCTAGATCAGTCGTTGAGTTATCTAGAATATCCCTTGCATATCCTTGGCAGAAAAGAGAAACAGCTGAGAAATAAGACCATTCCGTTGGTAATGGTGCAGTGGAGCAAACATGGAAGAGAAGAAGCTACTTGGGAGCTGGAAGAAAAGATGCAGCACGAGTGGCCGCATCTGTTTGAGTAGCTGTTGAGCTAAATTTCCAGTAGTTTGTAGCTTTTGGTTGTATTTTCTTTCCAACTTGTTGTTAATTGGTTGCTCAGTTATTTGAACTCTTGGCCTGTGTTAGGCGAGTTTCTGTTTTGACTTGCCGTTGTTGAGTTGTTTTCAGAATTGTTGTTTGATTTCGAGGACGAAATCCTTTTTAGTGGGGGAGAAATGTGAGACCTGAATTTGTATAAGAGATTAATTGATGAATTAAACGATTTTTAGAGCAATTCTAGAAGTTTTCGTATTTTTTTTGAGTAGAGATCTGGTTGTGAGATCTGGTTTTGTTGAGAGAGCTGGTCGTTTTGGAGAAATCCAGTCGTAGCGTGTTTTGGTAGCGCGAGATTCCTAAACGCCGTCTTTTTAGTGAAATCTGGATGCGTTGTGTTAAGTGAAAGATGGTAGCGTGTTTGTAACCAGCCGTTGCTTTGTTTTGTTTGTTGAGGGAAAAACGATAGCGTTTTGATAAGTTGGAAACGACACCGTTTGGATTAGTTGCTGCGACGCCGTTTTGGATATTGCGACTGGTACCAGCTGAGAGCAGATGTCAACGATGGTCAACTCTACTGTAGCATGCATCTGGTTTCCTGTAGCTTGCATCTGGTTGTTTTGTGCGGGAGCTAGCGACTGGATGACGTAGGTTGTGCGTCGTCGTTTTGGTTAGCGCTAAGGAATCCAGTCGATGAGTTAGCAACCAGTTGTTGGGTCTGTGCGACGCCGTTTTATTAAGTTGTAACACAGCTTTTTGATGCAACGTCTGGTTTCAGCGTTCGAGTGTTATACCATCCAGCTTTTAGATTTGAGAACCAGTCGTTGGGTTGTCCAGCTTTTGAGGATTTTGTAGAGCAACTGCTGGTTTTGTCGGTGGACATTTTAACCAGATTTCAGCAGTCGCGAGATTTATTTAAGGAAGACTTGGTCTTCGATTGGTGATATCAGATCCCATACTTAGTAAATATTCTCTTGGTTGTCGACTTCTGTTCTTCGAACCCTAGAACACTATTCAGCCGTGAGTTTCTCCGGTGAATTCCCGTCATTTCCGACCATCGTTTGTTATGATTGAGGTAGTGTTGGACTCCTCTCGTTAAGGCACTTCGTTTCTTACCCTTCTCTTAGGCAGCGGAGGAGCTGGAAGAGGATCGCAGAGACATCTCCCTTGTTTAGTTTGTTAGCATCCGATCCTAGCTTGTTGGGGTAAGTAAAGGTTCTACCTTTTTATGCTTGTTAGAGCTTTTCGTAGTGTATAAGGTAGAATTAGTGCTGGTGGAGTTGATAACTCCCAGCCGGGGCAT
The DNA here is from genome assembly GCA_001598015.1 of Dorcoceras hygrometricum. Lineage (NCBI taxonomy): Eukaryota > Viridiplantae > Streptophyta > Magnoliopsida > Lamiales > Gesneriaceae > Dorcoceras > Dorcoceras hygrometricum. Next base: position 381,952 of record KQ992732.1, read on the forward strand.
TTCTGAGATGTAGTCCTTGAGCATTTGTTTGTATTGGCTAGCAGGTGACAGATCTGTGTGTCGCTCGGACTATTCGTTGAAGCAACCTTCTTTCTAGTTGTGTCTCAGAAAGCTTAAGGTACGGATTTGAGCTTGATATAGCTTGGAATTGGCGTGAGATATTATGTGAGGCTGCTGGGATGTTTCGGTGAACATGGTTGTGTATTGCTTGCTGAGCATTGATGTTTATGCTAGCTGTTTTATGTGAATTGCATATACGCATTTGTTCACGCATATTTCCGATCCCTTGTGTATCGTATTTTGCAGCCTTGTATCTTGTTGTGTTGTTGCTGTTGTTTTTTACCAGGATGCGAGGGCGAGCAGAAATACCGCACTCTCATCTCCCTGCTGGGATTTGTTAGCCACCATGCGCCGAGTGGTTAACTACCACAGTTCATGGGCGAGGCAACAACAGGTTGAGTTGTTTGATGCATCTGGTATTTGGGTGTAGTGTCAAGGCGAGTGGCTCATTACCACACTTTGAACACACCCCGTGGCCACTGATTCGTTGCTGATCTTGTGGAGCTATGTTTGAGTTCATTGGCTCCTTCGTTGGTTGAAGCCTTCAGTTGTTATCCGGTGTCTCATGCATAGCATTTGCATTTTATCTTATGCATTTCCTTTAGCTGTTTCAGTTGCTCTCCGTACTGGGGTTTGACCCCATGTCCCTCAGGGGCTTGGTTTGTTTCCTTGTTTGTGTTGTTTTCAGGAAACCCAGGTTTTACATCTGGTCGTGGTTTTAACCCAGCTGGTGGTGCCCCAGGATGTGGTTAGAGTATCCCAGTTGCGTATAGCATATTTATATGTATCAGTTGAGTTAGCCAGGGAATGCCCTGTGATTCGTTGTTGTATCCAGTAGTTGGAGTCTGATACTTGTGTTTGTATGCTATACCGTATTGTTATGGCTTGTAGCCATTTGTTGTTTTGTTGATTTTATAAACTTGGGATTATATTTTTGAGTATTTTCATTATTTTAAATGGTGGTGCCCCAGGATGTGGTTAGAGTATCCCAGTTGCGTATAGCATATTTATATGTATCAGTTGAGTTAGCCAGGGAATGCCCTGTGATTCGTTGTTGTATCCAGTAGTTGGAGTCTGATACTTGTGTTTGTATGCTATACCGTATTGTTATGGCTTGTAGCCATTTGTTGTTTTGTTGATTTTATAAACTGGGATATATTTTGAGTATTTCATTATTTTAAATTATATTGTTTTAACCCGTCAGACCAAAAGCGAAAATTTTACCCGCTTTTTGATAGCTTCCGCTTGTGTTTGTGTGTTTTTACTCTGTTTAGAGCACGAGGCCTAACATCCTGTTAGCACTACTAATGTTGGATCTACTCCTGCTGTTGCTCAGTTTTCTCCCAGCCACCGATATCAAAGAGTCCTTTGCTTAGATCCACGCTTCTATTGAAGATATTCGATTTGAGCAAATCAGGGGCAAGGATGATATGTACAGACTCCGGGATGTACTGTTAATGCATATCAGAGATCTTGAGAAGAATTTTACATAAAGATTTGATCAGCAAGACAGGGCCTACAGGACTTTGCTCACCAATTCTCGCAAAGATAGTCAAGATCTAAGGGCCGTCCTGTCACTGGATCTCAGTACTTCTCAGAAGAAACTCAGTACTCAAGTTGCTGCCGCTGCATTTGATACTGTTGATGTTCGGAAGGAGGTAAAGGAGCTCGACGCTAAAGTAACATACTTGGATGGGCAGGTTGTTGCTATTCGCAATGATTTGTTAGATTTCCGTGCGAAAGCAGAGAAAAATCATCTAAACCTCTCCACCCAGCTCGGCTTCCTTGTTGATTATATCAATAGAGGTGGTGATGCCAAAAAGGGGAAGTGGTAGCAGCCAGCCTCGTCCGCCTCCTGATCATCAAAGCCGACCCAGTGGGGGTAGTGGTGACAGTGGTCAGAGAAGAAGTAGATCCTCAAAGTGAAGGAGATCGAGTTGTGAGTCACCTGTTCGTGTCATAATATGGACAATATCCACCAGGTGCACCACCCAAAAGGAGCGCTAAATATTGGATGACTGGAGAAAAAGATTTTAAAAAAATTCTTTAAGTCTTCGTGTACAAATCTTATGTACAATTTTCAGATAATGGAATTTACTATTTCAGCAGACCTTGCGCAATTTACTTTCGCCCATTCATATAAGTCTTAAGGCTGCTAAGTTTTGTCATCACCAAAAATGGGGAAATTGTTAAGATAAAATTTATAGTTTTGGTGATAACAAAAATAAGACAAGAATTGGATTTAACGATGACGTTCGAAGCAATCAGACTCTGTGGATTTCAGATATGTTATCGAGTTACAGATTTGATCAGATTCGGGTTCTGAAACAGTTGGATTATCGGGTCAGGTTATTCATTTTATCGGGTCAGATTCTTCTGTTGAAAATGCTCTAGGATGAGTGATGATATCTGCCAACAGACTTTGTTATTCTATCAGCGATGATATCTGCCAACAGACTTTGTTATTATATCAGCGATGATATCTGCCAACAGACTTTGTTACTCTAACCGCGACAGTATGCCTAACAGATACCGTGATATTGTTTCCATCAGACATCGTCAGACTATCAGATATTGCAATAAGTCAGACACTTTTAACTGTGACAGTTATGTATTCGAACAACGATGGGCTATTCAATCGTCTTTGAGAAAGAAAGATCTAATTAATGGAAAATGTTCAGGCGCTATCGATCAATTCAAACGGGATCACGATTCAAATTGGAGAGAATCAATGGTCTCGATCATATCGTACATGTTAGAGTATATGCCCAACTAGCCAACTTGTGGCGTGTGGGTTTATAGACTCTTGTATATGACAATCTTTATATATGATATTTGCATTTATTTATGGCGTTCTTTACTTTCATTGTGTTTTATAATGATTAACAATTGCGTTGAGTAAAGACCTAGAATGCACTATAGTGTATGTTAGATGTGATAGTGCGTATGACGGCTATCATGAAACACATCTAATAGTCACTGTGTATTCTGAACACGTTCCTAGTCGATTGGGCCGTTAAAATGAGGATAAGGCCGCCCGAGCTCGAGACTAGAATCTTCGATGCGAAGTACCATGTTTCATTGGTAGGGAACATTGTGATGTTCTGAGCATGCAGATGGATAGTGACCTGTTGATCTATCGAACTACCCTCGTTCGGACTTTCCAAGTGGTTACCACTTGTCGAGTGGATAAGTCCGAGGTCTTGGTTGTACTGATTAGTCCTCACGACTCGAAACTTCATTGAGGCTCTACATGATAGGCGCCTCACTTTGACCCGTTTGCCGACTCACTTGGGGTCGTTAGGCGTCGGGATTGGGTGAGGCCCCGATGCATGTAGGAGTCGATGCATCGTTGTCGAGGATTCACCGCTCGCAGACATGCGTGGATATCCTATGTTATCTGAGGAGACGATAGTGTATAAATCTCTGGCCAGAGTACTAGAAGTGTTTTTGGTAAATGGGTTTACCTAGTCACAATCGCGATGTCACTATTCGATCTCCAAGATGTGTGCATAGCTATCGGATCTATAACGACTCTCGATTTACCAATGGTCGTTGATCTGATCGGGATATATGGAATGAAAGGACCGTACTATACGCTAACCACGACAAACTGGTTCTTGCAGGCACTATCAGTGATACCTAGGGGATCATGGGGCGATGTTGCTAGACTCTCTTACCATGATCCGATGGGCAAGTCCGGAATTGTGATTCCGGAGCCACAATGGTTGTGGGCCCACGGCTAGCTGTATCCCTGAAGCATTGAGAGTCACACAAGTACTGGATTCGAGATTTCCGCACGGACACTGAGCTCAATGTGTTGATCATAGGAGGAGGATTTTAGGGAGTGCGACTTCCCAGAAGTCAACAGGGGTCAAATTGCAATTTCCAAAAGTTGGAGGACTAAATTGTAATTTAGGGTTGGATGATCTGAAAAATTGTTTTTCATATCATATCATTCAGTTTTGGAAACTGAGTCGATCGGTCCGATCTGATCGGCGATCGGAGTTACGATAAAGTCGCAGTGATGGATATCGTCATTTGGACCCGGGCCCGTTGGGCCGGTCCAAGTCCATTGCTAGTCTATTTAATTAGACTTAAGGCTTAATTGATGGTAACTTAACAAGTGATTCACATTACACAACTCCTTAACCCTAACCCTAAAGCACGGCCGCCCCCTTCTCCCTCTCCTCCCACTCCGCCGCCGCTGCCGCCGCTTCCCGCCGTCGGCCGTCGCCCGCCGTTGATTGATCGGACTTGCTCCGTTCAATTTTTCGAGGAGAATCCATCCGCGCTGATCTCGTCAGGCCTTCTTGTGCAGGCTGACGAAGGAGTCTCCCTTCCGGTCGTGGACCTGATTGACGAATCTACAGCCGCCTATCGTGAAGAGTCGGTCTTCTTGTAATTCCGGTTGGAGCCAGGCGCAAGTCGCCAGCAAGGTAATCTACTAAGCACCCTATGAATGGTTCGTAGTTTATAGTGCTGTTTTATTGTATTGAACGTTTCCCGGCCTAATTTTATTCTTCCGCTGCCTCACCGGGAGACGGGATCCGGATCCGCCACCGCTTTCCTGGTTGCGCGAAGGAGGCCGAGATTCCGCCGGCCGATGCATGCATGATCCCACGACGGGCTGCCGACCGGCTGCTGCCGTGTTGTGTGCAATTGTTGCGTGATTATGGCCGACACACTCTGCTGGTTGGTGCACGATCACCGCTGTTTTCGCCCATTGATGCACCACTGGTTGGCGCATCACAGCGCCATTGTGCCGCGCTTGTCGCGGCCAAGCGCGCGGCCTTGTGCCGCGCGCAACATGGTGGGGGCGGCCGCCGTCCGGCGACGATCTCCGGCAGATTGTTGCGACGGCTGAATTTTACTTCTAGGGTTTTAGTTTGGGCCTGTCCCGAGCAGCCCATGAAGTTTTCGGGCCGTTATTCGATATCGGGCCGATTTTGGTCAATTTTGAAATTTTGAGATTTTTGGGCCTAAAATGTTTTAAGCCCATTACGATGCAATTAAAATTACAAAATACGATTTTGATTGTAAAATATGATTTTATAATTAAATATGATTTTGTTGATTAAAATTTGATTTTATCGACAAAATACGATTTTATTATAAAATGCGATTTTATGATTAAAATATGATTTTGTGATAAATAATTTGATTATTTAGATTTATGCATATTAAATAGATTGATTGCATGATTGGGATGATCGAGAGCCATGCCCCAATGTGTTAGGTGTATGCTTTAGGTTTTGTGATTTCGGTTGTAATATTGTTGATTATCATTTTATAAAAGTGGGTCTGTTTGTGGCCCGTTCCCACCCCTTAAAATGTATCCCTTATGTTTCATGGAAATTTATTGTAAATTACTATACTTAGTGGGAGGAATTTTGAAGATGGTGGGCCCGATGATGATCAAAGATATTGAAGACCGAAGATCTGTAAAACCGGAAGCAAATGTAATAGGATTGCATTGCATATTGCATTACCCCTAGGATTGGACCCATGGCCCGGCTCATATTATTGAGGGGGTCATGTATGCCGGAAAGCTGTCCACGCCATTGACAATTGTTGTGAGTTCGGTTGAAACTCCCTTTAACGTTGGCTCATATTATTGGGGACGTTAAGGGGACCGTTCTTCACGACTCAACATTGATGGGTCATCTTGACACATGATAGTAAACGGCGTCATATTATTGGGCCCTTACTGGACGTGAGGTGAATACATGGAGGTTGTACCGGTTGAAATCGGAAACTATCTTTTGGGGGTCGTGGTTGGCTGATATTATTCGGGACCATGATCGCTTGATTGGGCTCCGTGTACCCACTAAAGAAACCTGCTTTCTCGATTTCATTAGAGGGTGGTGAAATCGTTAAAATAGTGAGAGGGTAATTCATAAAACTTAACGACCTTGTTTTATGTCTTAGCATATATCTTATATAGTTAGTGATGTATGTCTGCTTTTCTTTTTCAGTATTACTGCGTTACAAAATGGTTTCGATGAAAAACCCGCTCGCTGCTATACTTGATAGCAACAAGTTCACCGGTCTGAACTATCAAGACTGGCTACGAAACCTCAACATTGTGTTGGCTTCGGAGAAACTTCTTTATACGATAGAGAAGAGCCCTCCGAAGGAAGCCCTTGCTGATATCAGCCCTGAGGAGCTGGTGACGCTTCAGAAATGGTGGGACGACGAGCTTAAGACTCGATGCTATGTGATGGCATCGATGTCGAACGAAATGCAACGGCGCTTTGAGAAGACGAAGTATGCTGCTGACATACTTTTTCATCTCAAAGAACTGTATGGGGAGAACTCTCGACATGAGAGGTTCACGGCTGTCAAGGAGCTTATGACGAGCCGCATGCGCGATGGGACTTTGGTCCGCGAGCATGGGGTTCGTATGATTGGGCTCGTTGAAAAGCTGTCGGACCTTGATATCACACTTCCACGAGCTGTCTGTGGATGTGCTTCTCCTCTCACTACCCGCTGCATTCGACCCTTTGTGGTCAACTTCAACATGAACAAGCTGGCAGCCACCCTTGAAGAGGTGGTTAACATGCTTGTAGTGTTTGAAGGAACCATAAAGAAGGACAAGCCCGTCCTCCTTATGGGCTCTTCTTCCTCTGCGAAGAAGGGGCCCAGACGCAAGGGAAAGAAGCGTTCTGCTGATAGTGGGTATGACGGCTATCATGAAACACATCTAATAGTCACTGTGTATTCTGAACTGTTCCTAGTCGATTGGGCCGTCAAAATGAGGATAAGGCCGCCCGAGTTCGAGACTAGTATCTGCGATGCGAAGTATCATGTTTCATTGGTAGGGAGCATTGTGATGCTCTAAGCATGCAGATAGATAGTGACCTGGTGATCTATCGAACTACCCTCCTTCAGACTTTCCAAGTGGTTACCATTTGTCGAGTGGATAAGTCCAAGGTCTTGGTTGTACTGATTAGTCCTCACGACTCGAAAGATCATTGAGACTCTACATGATAGGCGTCTCACTTTGATCCATTTGCCGACTCACTTGGGGTCGTAAGGCGTCGGGGTTGGGTGAGACCCCGATGCATGTAGGAGTCGATGCATCGTTATCGAGGATTCACCGCTCGCAGACATGCGTGGATATCCTATGCTATCTGAGGGATAATAGTGTATAAATCTCTGGACAGAGTACTAGAAGTGTTTTAGGTAAATTTGTTTACCTAGTTGCACTCATGATGTCACTATTCGATCCCTAAGATGTATGCATAGCTATCGGATCTATAGCGACTCTCGATTTACCAATGGTCGTTGATCTGATCGTGATATATGGATTGAAAGGACCGTACTGTACGCTAACCATGACCAACTTGTTTTTGCAGGCACTATCAGTGATACCTAGGGGATCATGGGGCGATGTTGCTAGACGCTCTTACCATGATCTGATGGGCAAGTCCGGAATTGTGATTCCGGAGCCACAATGATTGTGGGCCCACGGCTAGCTGTATCCCTGAACAATTGAGGGTCACACAAGTACTGGATTCGAGATTCCCGCACGGATACT
>KQ992733.1:4032-14032 GCA_001598015.1 Dorcoceras hygrometricum
CAGTAGCTGTAATATTAGAATTTGATAACTGTGTAATTGGTAGTTGCTGGTTGAATCATTGGTATGGTTTGATAGGCAACAGCTGATAACATCGTTGTTGTTTTGATATTACAAATGTTGAGTTATGCATCCAGCAGCTGTATCTACTTGTTAAGATTCAGCAGCTGTATGGTTATAGCGTTTACGAATGTTCTTCCTGTAGTTGTAATGTCGAAATTTGATGGTTTTGTAATCAGTAGTTGTTAGTTGAATCAGTATAAAGTCTGGTTTAATAGGCGACGGCTGGTAGCGAAATCATTGTTTTGATATTACAAGCGTCTTCGTAAATTTCAGCAGATGCACTGTTCATCAGCAGATGCGTCCTTCCTTGTTAATATCAGCAGTTGTTTTCCTTTGATTAGGAATCAGCAGCTGCATTGTGATTTTAAATTCAGCAGCTGAATTTCCTTTGTTAGAATTCAGCAATTGCGTAGTCTTTCTAAAAACCAGCAGATGCACTGTTCATCAGCAGATGCGTCCTTCCTTGTTAATATCAGCAGTTGTTTTCCTTTGATTAGGAATCAGCAGCTGCATTGTGATTTTAAATTCAGCAGCTGAATTTCCTTTGTTAGAATTCAGCAATTGCGTAGTCTTTCTAAAAACCAGCAGATGCACTGTTCATCAGCAGATGCATTCCATAGTGATAATTCAGCAGTTGCTTTACTTGTTTTAGGTACTATTCATTTGTATACACGTGTTAGCGTTTTTCTTACAGCTGATCGATTAGCGTGTTCCTTGCGACTGATCGATGAGACGCGCTAATCGTTCTTTTAAGTCATAGAAAGATCAGCAGGTAGATTTGTTATTCCATCTGCTGATCACTCCAACAACAGACGCGCTAATCGTTCTTTTAAGTCATAGAAAGATCAGCAGGTAGATTTGTTATTCCATCTGCTGATCACTCCAACAACACAACATGGGTCACACAAGTACTGGATTCGAGATTCCCGCACGGATAATCAGCTCAATGTGTTGAGCATGAGAAGAGTATTTTGGGGAGTGGCGTTGTGTTTATCCAAGGCCTACGTTTTCCGTGTTTAAGTTGTATCGTTTTGAATAGATTGTACTGTATTAGATCAGTAGCAACGGTTGTATATTTACTTAGAATAGCAGCTGTTGTAATCGCAATTGCAAGTTATCAATACAAACAGTTTTTCCGCAAATGTTTTAGCAGTTAGCGCGCAACTTAAGTACCTGCTGATTCTTGAGCTTGTCGTTTATTTTGTTCTTTTCAAGTTATAGAAAATACAGCCTATAGCGAATTGTCATTTAGTCCTTCTTTTATTCGAAAATTTTTATTTACCCAATTCTCGTGGCCCCGTTGGGTTCGGGCGTCACAACATGGTATCAGAGCAACGTTCCTGAGATAAACACACGCACCATCAGCTGGATCAATGTTCATCGACTGTTCTTCTAAGTTGTGAGTTTATTTTCAGAGCATTGTCTTTAAAATTATTTAGCATGTTCTGATTTATGCATGTGGTGGATTATGGGCTATAGAATATAGAATGTCAGGAAGAGGACGAGGAAGAACTAGAAGCAGTATTCCTCTAGAAGAAACAGAGAGTGATAATAATGCTAATATCACTCAATTGTTAAGAATGCTGGTAGAACAAAATAACAACAGAGGAAATGGTCAATCTTCCAGCAGCAGGGGACCAAGTAACGATGATCCCCAAGAAAAATTTAGGCGCCAGAAGCCTAAGGAATTTAGTGGAACTACTGATCCACTAATTGCTGAGAGTTGGATAAAATCCATGGAGGTCATTTTCGAGTACCTACAACTGTCTGATTTAGATAGGCCAAGGTGCGCTATCTACATGCTAAGGGAAGATGCAATGATTTGGTGGGAAGGAGTCAAGATGTCTGTGGATCTGCTGAATCTCACCTGGGCAGATTTCAAGCGAGTATTCTATGAGCAATACTTCACAGCGGGGAAAAGATCTGAGATGAAGAGGGAATTTTTGACCCTCAAGCAAGGGAGTTCTACCGTACAGGAGTATGTGCGGACGTTTGAAAGAGGGTGCTATTTCGTGCCACTGATAGGAAGTGACCCAGAAGAGAAATTGAGTCACTTCGTAGAAGGGTTGAAGCCAATGTTTAAGATGAATGTGAGGCTGTCAGTGCCAAGAACTTACAGGGAAGCAGTGGATAGAGCCCTGCAAATTGAAAGAGATTGGAAAGAACTCGATGAAGAAAGGCAACAAAAGAGACAGGCCTTTCAGCAGAAGGATCAAAGGCCATTTAAGAAACCGAACAAGAACCAGCAGAGGCCTCAGGAGCAAAGGCCTCTACAAATTCAACCTATAAACTCCGTTCCTGCTGGTAATAATAGGCCATTGTGTCCTAAATGTCAGAAGCCTCATTTGGGACAATGCAGACTTGGACAAAACGTCTGCTACAAGTGTGGAATGCCTGGACATATTTTGAAAAATTGTCCAAAGTCTAAGCAGCTGGTGACCAGCAGAGCCTATGTGATGACGGCTGATCAAGCTCCTCCTGAGTCGACAGTGGTTACAGGTGAAATTATGATAACTGGATTTACTTCCCTAGCTTTGTTAGATTCAGGAGCCACGCATTCATTCATTTCTGCTGAGTTTATTAAGAAATTGTTTATCCAGCCAGAACAAGTAATGATAGGTTATTGTGTATCGGTACCATCAGGGGAAAAGCTGGTATCGCACGAATTGTTTAGAAGTTTAGAACTTAAACTTCAAGGGCATAAGATTACTGCTGACTTAATTGTGTTACCAATGCCAGAATTTGATTTAATTTTGGGAATAGATTGGCTAACTAAGTATGGAGTAGTAATTTATTTCAAACTAAGAGCGGTAGCTGTCAACCCACCAGGAAAAGAGCCATTCCAGTTTTTGGCCAAACATGTTAATAAAGTCTCTTCAATTATATCCTCCTTAACAGCAACTGTTAGACCCCAACTGTCAATGGTAGAAATAGTAAATGAATTCCCTGAGGTTTTTCCAGAAGACATTCAAGGATTACCACCAGACAGAGAGTTGGATTTTTCCATTGATCTAATCCCAGGAGCTGCTCCAGTATCTAGACCACCATATCGACTAGCTCCAACAGAGATGAAAGAATTGAAAGAACAGATACAAGACCTGTTGGAGAAAGGATTTATTAGACCAAGTACTTCGCCATGGGGAGCCCCTGTTTTGTTTGTTAAGAAAAAGGATGGGAGTATGAGATTATGTATAGATTACCGTGAGTTAAACAAATTGACAATTAAGAATAAGTATCCATTACCTAGGATAGAAGATCTTTTCGAGCAGTTAAGAGGGTCAGTAGTATTTTATAAGATCGACTTGAGGTCTGGATATCACCAACTGAAAATTAAGGCAGCTGACGTATATAAGACAGCCTTTAGAACTAGATATGGTCATTTCGAATTTTTGGTTATGCCCTTTGGACTTACAAATGCTCCATCAGCATTTATGGACTTAATGAATAGGGTCTTTCAACCATACCTGGACCAGTTTGTAGTTGTATTTATCGATGATATCTTAGTTTATTCTAAGACTCAGCAGGAGCATGTTCAACATTTAAGAATCGTGCTCCAGATTTTAAAAGACAAGCAATTGTTTGCTAAATTCAGCAAGTGTGATTTCTGGATGGAGAAAGTATCGTTCCTAGGCCATATAATCTCTAGGGATGGAATAGAAGTCGACCCTGCTAAAGTTGAAGCGGTTCGCGACTGGCCAGCACCAAAGAATGTAGCAGAGATAAGGAGTTTCTTGGGTTTAGCTGGGTATTATCGACGGTTTATCCAAGGATTCTCAAAGATTGCTGTTCCTCTGACCACTTTAACAAGGAAGCAAGTGAAGTATGACTGGACAGAAGAGTGTCAAACCAGTTTTGACAAATTGAAGCAAGCGCTGATTGAATCACCTGTGCTGACAATGCCAACTGATGAGGGAAAATTTGTAATATACACTGATGCGTCTAAGTTGGGACTAGGAGCTGTGTTGATGCAGGATCATAAAGTTATTTCATACGCATTTAGGCAGCTGAAAGACCATGAGAAGAATTACCCAACTCATGACTTAGAACTAGCAGTTGTTGTCTTTGCCCTTAAGATATGGAGGCATTACCTCTATGGGGAGAAGTGTGAGATCTTCACAGATCACAAGAGTTTGAAGTACTTCTTTACCCAGAAAGAATTGAATATGAGGCAGAGGCGATGGTTAGAACTGGTTAAAGATTATGATTGCACTATCAGTTATCATCCAGGAAAAGCAAACGTGGTAGCTGATGCCCTCAGCAGGAAATCAGCAGGATTAGCACAAGTGACTGTCCAGCAGCCGTTGGTAAATGAAATTGAGAGATTTGGACTGGAAATAGTTTCCAGCAGCAGTAATATGATTTTAGCAGACCTCTCTGTAAGATCTAATTTGTTAAATCAAATTCGAGAGGGTCAGCAGCAAGATCAGCAGTTGAAGAAATGGGTTCAGCAGGATAGAGAAAGAGGCAGCAGCCTCTATTTTTCAGAGGATGGAATTGTTAGGTATTTGGGAAGAATATGGGTGCCTCAAGTAGATGATTTAAGAGCTGAACTTTTGAAAGAAGCTCATACAGCTCCGTATTCAGTACATCCAGGAAGTACGAAAATGTACAAGGACCTCCAGAAGTTGTATTGGTGGCCCGGTATGAAGAGGGATGTGGCTAGATTTGTAGCTGAATGTTTAACATGTCAGCTGGTGAAGGCTGAACACCAGCGACCAGCAGGATTATTGAAGCCACTGCCGATTCCAGAATGGAAGTGGGAATGCATAGCGATGGATTTTGTAACTGGGTTACCAAGAACAGTACAAGGATATAACTCCATATGGGTTATAATTGATAGGCTCACTAAGTCTGCTCATTTCTTACCAGTTAAAGCAACATATGAGGTGAGCAGGTACGCTGAATTGTATGTTAAAGAAATAGTGAGGTTACATGAAGTTCCAATTTCATTGTATCAGATAGAGATCCCAAATTTACATCAGCATTTTGGAAAAGTCTACATAAAGCTATGGGTACAAAATTGACGTTCAGCACTGCGTTTCACCCACAAACTGATGGACAATCGGAGAGGGTAATTCAAATTTTAGAAGATTTGCTCAGAGCATGTATTGTAGATTTTTCAGTCAGGTCCCAAAGTTTACATCAGCATTTTGGAAAAGTCTACATAAAGCTATGGGTACAAAATTGACGTTCAGCACTGCGTTTCACCCACAAACTGATGGACAATCGGAGAGGGTAATTCAAATTTTAGAAGATTTGCTCAGAGCATGTATTGTAGATTTTTCAGCAGGTTGGGATGCGAGTTTGCCACTGGTAGAGTTTGCCTACAATAACAGTTTCCAAGCTTCGATTCAGATGGCTCCATATGAAGCTTTGTATGGCAGGAAGTGTAGAACACCACTTCACTGGGATGAAGTTGGTGAAAGAGCTGGTTTGGGACCAGATGTTGTGGAGCAAACAGCAGCAGCTATTATAAAAATAAGAGAAAGAATTAAAACAGCTCAAAGTCGACAGAAGAGCTATGCAGATAATCGAAGAAGGGAGCTGAATTTTGATGTAGGTGATCGAGTATTTTTTAGAATAGCTCCAATGAAAGGAGTTATGCGTTTTGGAAAGAAAGGAAAGTTGAGTCCAAGGTATATTGGACCATTCGAGATATTAGAGAAAGTAGGAACGCTCGCCTATCGACTAGCGCTGCCTCCGCAGATGTCAGCAGTGCACAATGTTTTTCACATATCAGCTTTGAGGAAGTATATTCCCCATCCTTCGCATGTGCTGAACTATGATCCAATTCACTTAGCGCCAGATTTAAGCTATGAAGAGCGACCAGAAAGAATTCTCCTCCGAGAAATTAGAATATTAAGAAACCGTAGCATTCCTATGGTTAAGATACAATGGTCCAACCAGTCGGAGCGAGAAGCAACATGGGAAACAGAAGCTGATATGCTAAGCCTTTACCCATATTTATTTGGTACGTAAATTTCGAGGACGAAATTTCTATAAGGAGGGTAGAGTTGTAACGCCCCAAAAATCCATAGGACCACATTTGTGCATTTTACTAATCTTTTGGGCCATTTTGGCAATTTTAAATATTATGTGTCTGCTGAATTGTTGATATCAGCAGGTAAGATGCGCTGCGGCTGGTTCAGCAGATAACTCCAAGGAGCGATGCATGAGCTGAATTTTTAAATCGATTGGAAAATGTTTTAAGGAGGTGAAATGCTTTCTTTAAGAGAAGCTTTGGTGTTTTACAAATTAAAATGATATGAAGGGAATTTTACTAAATTTTAAAAGGGTGTCATGCTTGATTTCACAAGTAGCTTGCCACTAATCCCTTTCATATAAAAACTTGTTTTCAAAGTAAGATTTTCATCATTTGCAAAGAAAAGTTTTAAAGTGTTCTTCAAAGAAAATTCCAGAAGAGTTTGTGTGTTGCTCAAAGGGAGGATTCCTGCAGGAATTAGCTGTTGTCGTAAAGCTTTGATTAAGGCAAGTAAAAGTTGATCCTTTGCTACACCATTTGAAGCATATATTGTGTTTTTATGGATCTGTTTGCCTGTATGACATTGATATATTTAAAGTTCATGTTTGAAATGATTTAGACATGATAAGGAAAGAAATATGGGTTCGAAAATGTTGTTTTGATGTTATGATGCTTCCAGTATGATTTCCAGAAAGGTTATGAAGTTTTATATGTACTGAGGATTCGAATTTATTTCCAGAAATGCTATGAAAGCTCTTCTTACAGTAGCTGTAATATCAGAATTTGATAATTGTGTAATTGGTAGTTGCTGGTTGAATCATTGTTATGGTTTGATAGGCAACAGCTGATAACATCGTTGTTGTTTTGATATTACAAATGTTGAGTTAAGTTTCAGCAGCTGTATCTCCTTGTTAAGATTCAGCAGCTGCATTGTTATAATGTTTACGAATGTTCTTCCTTTTGCTGTAATATCGGGATTTGATGATTTTGTAATCGGTAGTTGCTGGTTGAATCAGTACAAAGTCTGGTTTAATAGGCGACGGCTGGTAGCGAAATCATTGTTTAGATATTGCAAGCGTCTTCGTAAATTTCAGCAGATGCACTGTTCATCAGCAGATGCGTCTTTCCTTGTTAATATCAGCAGTTGTTTTCCTTTGATTAGGAATCAGCAGCTGCATTGTGATTTTAAATTCAGCAGCTGTATTTTCCTTAGTTAGAATCCAGCAGTTGCATTGTCTACATAAAAATCAGCTGATGCACTGTTCATCAGCAGATGCATTCCATAGTGATAATTCAGCAGTTGCTTTATTCGTTTTAGGTACTGTTCATTTCAGCTGGTATTAGTCTTGCGACTGATACTATTCATTTGTATACACGTGTTAGCGTTTTTCTTACAGCTGATCGATTAGCGTATTCCTTGCGACTGATCGACGCGCTAACGACGTCGTTCTTTTAAGTCATAGAAAGATCAGCATGTAGCTTTGTTATTCCATCTGCTGATCACTCCAACGACATCGTTTTACTTTATATTTATTTAAAAGACCTCGCGACTGGTTTCTATTTGTTGCGACTGGTGCTGTTCATTCAGCAGGTATTAGTCTTGCGACTGGTACTATTCCTTG
This sequence comes from Dorcoceras hygrometricum, assembly GCA_001598015.1. Classification (NCBI taxonomy): domain Eukaryota; kingdom Viridiplantae; phylum Streptophyta; class Magnoliopsida; order Lamiales; family Gesneriaceae; genus Dorcoceras; species Dorcoceras hygrometricum. Next base: position 11,698 of record KQ992733.1, read on the forward strand.
CGACTGGTTTTATTTCAACCAGTTCCATTTTAATGATATGTTTCCAAAGTCGAATTCGATACTCAGTAAAGTTTTTAAAATGGGAAGCAAATGTTTAAAATGATGGAACCCGACGATTTACAGGAATGTTTAAAGAAAGGATTGTTAAGGAACAAAAGATGCTCCAACGACATCGTTTTACTTTATATTTATTTAAAAGACCTCGCGACTGGTTTCTATTTGTTGCGACTGGTGCTGTTCATTCAGCAGGTATTAGTCTTGCGACTGGTACTATTCCTTGCGACTGGTTTTATTTCAACCAGTTCCATTTTAATGATATGTTTCCAAAGTCGAATTCGATACTCAGTAAAGTTTTTAAAATGGGAAGCAAATGTTTAAAATGATGGAACCCGACGATTTACAGGAATGTTTAAAGAAAGGATTGTTAAGGAACAAAAGATGTTTTAGATTATGGCATAGATAGTTACGGTCACAAAGGAGAAGGGTGAGCAGTTGTCTAGATGTCGACTGCCCTTTCATATGAGCTATATGCTAAAACTGATATCGGGAGTCATTTTGATCAAAGTGCAAATTGGACCACATAGAACTTATATGCCATGATCAACTGAAAATGAAATTGAAAGAAATGAGAAGCTGGGCTATCATCCCCTGTTTCTGCCATTGAATGTTTATTTAAATGTTTATGAAAATGACATTGTATATTGAAGTTCCTTAACATATGCATTGCACAGATGTCTGCCTGTGTTTTATGAAATTGTTACTACTCAGGTTTTACTTGCTGAGCCTTTAGGCTCACTAGCTTTTAAAATGGTGCAGGTACGACAACTGGTGGAGGAACAGCAGGTGAAACTTGAAATCAGCAGATGGGTGGCGTTGTGTTTATCCAAGGCCTATGTTTTCCGTGTCTAAGTTGTATCATTTTGAATAGATTGTACTGTATTAGATCAGTAGCAACGTTTGTATATTTACTTAGAATAGCAGCTGTTGTAATCGCAATTGCCAGTTATCAATACAAACTGTTTTTCCGCAAATGTTTTAGCAGTTAGCGCGCAACTTAAGTACCTGCTGATTCTTGAGCTTGTCGTTTATTTTGTTCTTTTCAAGTTATAGGAAATACAGCCTATAGCGAATTGTCATTTAGTCCTTCTTTTATTCGAAAATTTTTATTTACCCAATTCTCGTGGCCCCGTTGGGTTCGGGCGTCACATTAGTCCTCACGACTCGAAACGTCATTGAGACTCTACATGATAGGCGTCTCACTTTGACTCGTTTGCCGACTCACTTGGGGTCATCAGGCTGCGGGATTGGGTGAGACCCCGATGCATGTAGGAGTCGATGCATCGTTGTCGAGGATTCACCGCTCGCATGTTGGGGATCCGGATCCGCCCCCCCGGTCAGGCAGCGGAAGAACAAAAATTATAGAACCGGGAGGCGATCAATACGAAAAATCAATCTACATTCTATGACATTCATAGGATGATTAGCGTGTTACCTCGCTGGCACTTGTGCCTGGCTCCAACCGGTGTCTCAAGAACCCGGCTCTTCTCGGTAGATTGCGGTAGATACGCCAATCCGGTCCATGACCAGATCCGAGACTCCTTCATCAGACTGCACTAGAAGTCCTGACGAGATCAGCACGAACGGATTCTCCTCGAAAAACTAGGCCGGAACAAATTCCGGCGAAGTTGGCGGCGGCGGCGGCGGCGCACGGCGGCGGCGGCGGCGGCGGCGGCGAGAGAAGGAGGGAGGGGCGGCTAGTGCTAGGGGTTTGAGTGATTATGAAGTGTTGTATTATTAATCAAGTCACTAAGTCTAATTAAATAGACTTAAAGTTGGACTTGGGCCGGTCCAACGGGCCCGGGTCCAAATGACGATATCCATCGCTGTGACTTCATCGCAACTCCGATCGCCGATCAGATCGGACCGATCGACTCAGTTTCCAAAATTGAATGTTATGATGTGAAAAACAATTTTTCAGATTATCAAACCCCAAATAGCAAAATGACCGTTTTGCCCCTCAACAGAGTCAAACCCCGGTTTGACCCCTGTTGACTTTTAGGAAGTCGCACTTCCCGAAATCCTCTTCTCATGCTCAACACATTGAGCTGAGTATCCGTGTGGGAATTTCGAATCCAGTACTTGTGTGACCCTCAATGGTTCAGGGATACAGCTAGCCGTGGGCCCACAACATTGTGGCTCCGGAATCACAATTCCGGACCTGCCCAACGGATCATGGTAAAGCGTCTAGCAACATCGCCCCCATCGATCCCCCTAGGTACTCACTGACTAGTGCCTGCAAGAACCAGTCGATCGTGGTTAGCGTACAGTACGGTCC